>JANSLP010000120.1:0-87340 GCA_029298735.1 Ophiostoma sp. CBS 140.51
GTGTATAAATCTTAAAAATAAAACGATAAATACTTTCGATATTAAAGATTTCAAAAATAATAACTACAAGATTTTGCCTCTTTTATTCGTCGAGATATTCGCTTTCGAAACGTTGAAAAACACACCAAAATTGCGAAAATGAGCAATAGGATGATGTGTGTGTTAGGGTGATAAGCACCTACTTTAGTAGGGGCTCAAAAAATTCGACCCAAATAAAGAGGGGCGTGGCACGAGTACTATATCGCAGTTGACACTGGCCTGGTTCTAACGCCCCGTCCCACAGACCGCAGATTTACTTTCGTGATTGTGAACAACAAGCCGCATGTTACCCAAGCGACAGGTGAATAAGCCTACGACTGGCTAGTTCACGTCCTGCGGAGTAAAAATAAAAGGAGGCGTGTGAAAGGACAACATGAGAAAGGAGAACCCACAGACCTCGTCTTTGCGATTGGGTGTGAACCTCGGGAGCGTTGCAGAAACGTGCAAGCGAAGGAAAGAAAGAGTGGGCCAATTGTTTGTCTTCTAGAAGGATTTCCCGGGCTACACACCGAAGAGATACCGGGGCACAAGAGAGAGAGGACCCAGAAGCCCGAAGCAAAAGGACGCCAGAAGGACGAAAGGGACGCCAGAAGCAGAAACAGAAGCCCCAAAAAATTTAGGTCTAGGGGGGTTGTGACTGGAAAGAGAAAGGTAGTGAGAAGCAAGAGAGTTGAAGAGGGAAGGAGGAAATAAACAAATAAAATTGTCGCGAAATAAAAAACCAGAATTTAAAAAAGCCGGGCCGTTCAGCATGTTACCCTTGTTTGGAACCCACACCCCCCTGGGTCCGGCGACTGTTAGGATGGTGTCTCTAGTCCTATTTCTCTCTCTTTTTTCGCTCTCCAAATTAAACCAGCGAAGAGGGTGGTAATTTGGGAGAAACGGAGCATCCAAAAAAGCCTTGCCTAGCGTGAGCCCAGGGCAAAGCCCAGACAGAAAGTAGGAAAGTTTGTGTATGGACGAGGCATGTAGAAAAGTAAGGAAGTAGGAGAACATGAGAAGGGCCCTAGAAACACGGCAAAACAAGAGAGTATCAAGACAAAAGGAGTCAAGCCTGGAAGACGAAACAAAAGGCAAAAGTTGAAAAACAAAGCAAAAGGTTAAGACGAACCATGTGCGCTTCCGCTCTATCGTGCATCATGCCTCTTGTGGCACACACACCACTTCGTATGTATCTGAGCGAACACCCATGAAGGCTCGTGAAAGGCCCGTAAAGGCAAAGCGGAAGCTGATGCACCGGTGGTTAATAGTTTTGCCTGCTAATATGGCATTTCGCACACAAACAAGGCTCTTTGAAGATTTGGCGATGCAAGCCAAGATCTCTTGAGCCTTTTCAAGCAGACTGCAGTGAGATAAGACGAATAAATGGCACACCTTTTCCCTCGTGGGTTTTACCCAAACGTCATGGGCGGCATTCTCCGGAAGGAAGAAGTGAAGCCATCACGAATTAGGATGCTGAAAGCACCCCGTTCAAAAAGACCTCACACCATCTTTTGCCCTTTGCCTGGCGATGGCCAACAACTGTGAAGATTCAGTGCTCAGATACTTGGCCCTTACTGATGCTATTGGATATTATTTGGCAGAGGGGGTTGTACACGTCCTGTGGCACTTGCACGGCTTGTTCGTGATTTGAACTCGATGTTGGGGCGTTCTTTCGAATCATTCCTCTCGCATTTGGTGTGGTATGATTTGTTCGCCTGCCTTTTTGATATCCTGTCCTTTCCTGATCTGATTGCTGCGATTACTCAAACACACAATCCCGTCAACGAAGCATGGCAGAACGACTGCAGGAAGCCGTCGGGCAGGAATACAACAAAAACAACGAAGAAAAGACAGACTGCACGGCTGCCTCTCGCTCTTGTCCGGGATTTTGCATGTTCGATTCAGTGTTTGCAGGGGCCTCTTTTGGACGATCAAAGGAACAGGGCAAACAAGAATGCAAACAAGGAAAGAAAAGTGAAAAGATCAAGGGGATGCAGACTAGTCTGGGTTGGCTGGCCAGAAGAGCCAGGGCCAGGGCAGACGACTCGGCGATACCTCCCATGCTAATCTTTTTTGCGAGCAGGCAGGGCTGGCAAACAGTGACTGGCACAACCGTTGAAGGGCTCGTGCGGCGCGCTTGTGAGAGGGAAAAAGGGGGACATGGATTGCGCTTCTGCGTTTCCGCTCCCTGCCAGACAGGCCAGTCGGGGCGCGTGTATTGTGTGTGCCTAGGGCCAATGAACCATTGTTCGTCATAAGCTGCTCACACATTGGCGCAACAACGTAGAGGGTGCACTCGCTTTGGTTTTGGTCGCCGCCGCCTTAGATGGAAGAGAATTCATAAGATAGCACGATTCACTGGGCCTGGACGGAGCTGCCTGCGACGAATACCCGTGAATGTCCATATATAAACTGTGTTTATTGTTGTTTCTTTTGATTCTCAAGTGTCAGCTTTTGCAAAGTGCGTAATTGTTTTGTTCCAATTGCGAGCCTCATGTTGTCACCCGGAAGTTCGAAGCCGGTTACGCGCTGAGCAGGGGAAAAAAAGCAAAGAAAAAAGTTTTTCATTCTTGTAAGGTTGTATTGGAGGCTTCTGGTCCTTGTTGATAGAGCGCCTTTATTTACTTGTTCATTGCTTCATTGCTTTTTTTCTTATTCTTTTTTGATGGGCGGTGTGATACAGCAGACCTCCGGAGTTATCTGCAATGAAAAGGAAGGTGCAAGAGCGCGACGGGTGTTCTCCACCGTACCGTGTCTGATGGATCGCTCTTACCTTTCGCCGCTCTCTCTTTCCCGGGCCCGTTCTTTCTGTCTGTTACTTTTTTGTTTGATCACCACTCGGGACCCATCCGGCCAATGTCTTGGTCTGCGGGAAGGAAGCACCCACCTGCGCGTCGGACAGTGTTTGCGTTTGCGCTTGCTAACGAAATAACAAGGGAAATTTAGGAAGTGAAATAGAGAAAAGAAAAGAAAGAAAAAAAAACGGACAGGAAAAGTGAGCTTACAGTATTACATACGTACATATCGAAGGCGGAACCCGAACATTCATTCCCGCCCAGAGACTGCAAGCTTTCCGGCTTGCACAACCGATGTTCACACTTGCAGATTTGCAAGCCGTACCGTGATCTAGAATCAGACACATATCTAGCCTTCTCTTGTCTTCGGCTTTCGCCCTGTTTGGTGGCAGCCTTTCATCTGGCAGCCTTCTCACAACTCACAACCCACAGCCTTAATTTTCGGAGGGATGCCTCTCTTTACGAACCATTCGTGGCCTGGACCTCTGTTTCTTGCATTTTGGTGTTCTTGCCTCGTCCAGCTGAAGGGAAAGGGATGAACAGATCCACAGGGCGTCCTGGACGGCTCCGAGGAGTCACCAGCGAGGCAAGGGAACGTAAAAAAAGGGAAGAAAAAGAAATAAAAAAAGAGGCGACCCGACCAGTCGGATCCCCTATGGAAACTACTAACAAATAAAGATAGCTCGACGGCTTCCATTCTTGATACGGAACTTTTTGCTCAATCTCTAAAATAAGAGCTGACATCGTCAACCGATTTTTTTTAATGGGGAGCCACCAAGAGAGAAACGTGGGACGTGGGATGGGACATCAAAGGAGAAGCCAGTTACCAGGCTCATGGGAAATGGGAAAGAAGAAATGGCCGATGAATTTGGGAAAAGGGGATGAACAAAAAAAAAAGCGTGGGGGTTAAGTCGGTTTGGCGAGGTGCATCGAAGCACACGCGCGAGAGAGGGGGTGTAGGTGTATTCACAAATATCTGCGGGGCGGTTTTATCAACAATGGCTGAGTGGGTTTTGAGCAGACTTCATAGTAAAGTAAAAGGGGGGCGTGTGCTGTAAGGAAGATGTGAAAGTAATGAAAAAAGGCTGAACAGTCCTTCAAACGATACCGTCCTCTTATTTTATTTCATCTTCTTTCCCCTTTTCTTTTTCTTTCTTTTTCTCCTTTTCACGTTTTCTCACACTTTTCCCCTTTGCTGCCGCTGGCATAGAATAGACAATCCCAGCATATCGGGCTTGTCTTCGCGAAAGCGCCTCGCCGATGACTCTTTCGTTTACCGGACTGGGACTTCGTACGCAAGCATACAAGGAGGCGTTCATATTGCATGGCAACACGGCGCACAAGTCAAAAGAGGGAAAGAAAGAGTGACGAATGAATGCATGATTGCGATAAGTTGGTGCAATGGCACACAACAGCACGCAAGGGGGGAGGAAACATGAGGCCTGCCCTAAGAATAGAAAATTTAAAAGAAATCTCATCGAATGGAGCACCGTGACAAGAAAAAAATCTTTGAATCCCTTGCAGTGGTTTTTGTGCGTTGTGCACTAGACACCACATGCCGTGCTTCACTTCATTGTGGGACTTGTGTTTCCCACAGTGAGGTTCGACGTACTGTGTGGAATTCTGTGGGCGACGATGAAGAGAGAGGCAAAGGCACAGAGGCGTAGATGTGAGATTTGCTTGGTTCGTGCCTTTTTTCAGCTTTTGGTTTCCCTATTCAGCTTTCGCCTGCAAGGGCATACATGCGTTGTACATTGTTTTCTGTGGTGCGATGCGATGAGAAAGAAGAAAAGCGATGGATGCCGGACCCCCGTGCTCCATGAATAACACAAAATGCATCTCGTCTTAGGCAAGGCCGATGGATGGACATCCCCAGCCCTTTGCGGTAGGCGCAGTCCCTTGCTGAAAGAAACAGAACAAAACAAAACAAGCTGCATACGAAGTAACGAGTCGAAAAGAAAGAAAGTGAAGGGTTACCCTGTTGCTTATTTCTTACTGGAACGGAACAGTTTGTGCCTAAAGCTGAGCCTTCCTCCTATATTGTGTGCTTTTGTTTATGATACGGGCTGCCTCAAGCCCTTTTCTTTCGTGTTTTGTGTCTCCGTCTCATTTGCTGTTGCCATGATTCTGCTTGGGTCTGATCAAGGTCCAGCCTTGTTTCGTATACTATTATTGCATAGTGGCTTTATTTGTTCTGGGTTTCCCACAGGCCTCTTGTCCTGGCCTAGCCAAGGCCTGGCCAGGCCTTGTGGTCATTTGCGAGCGCGCACAATGCAGGTAGCTAGGAGGCTTTGGGCTATGCTTGCTGGGTTTCTGATTTGCCCTTGACCGCTGGGTGTTGCCCATTGGGCCCCAAGAAATGTAAAAGAGCACATCGATCTGATCCCGATGCTATGTCGTGTTCAGACTGGTTTTCTGTGTACAAATAGGGCTCAAGGCATAAACGTGCAGAAATGGGCGAGCCCATAATGTCAACGTCATCCTTCCAGGACCGCCAATGGCCATGCCCCGGTGCTTGCAAGGCCAAAATAAGCTACGACGAGGACGGAAATTTCTGGCAAGGTGCGCCCTCTTCCTCTTCTGTGGTCGTTCTTTCGATGTCTTCCGTCCCAAGGCAGCGAGGCAAGGCCATGCATGTATTGAGCGAGGCCTCTATGAGCACCGGCTGCTTTGTGGGATTGACAACGCATCACCTGGGCAGAACGAGCTCTGGGCGGTTGAGATATTTTGTTTTCAAAAGGCGAGTGCCTAAACAAGCTAACATATCGTCAAGCTACGCGTATCGTGGTTGCGTAAATGGTGGTGAGATGCAATAGGAAAATTGGAGCCTATACGAGTGGTTCCCGTCTTCCCCGAGGCAAAAAAAAAGAAACGACAGCGAAGTAAGCAAGGATGAAGAAGAGAAAGAAGCAAGAAACAAAGGCCCACTGACGGCTCTAGTCGCTTGATTCATTTTCAGTGCTCCACCCTACCAGTTTTTGGTTTGTGTTTTGTTCTCTCCCGTCTCTCAATTTCTTCTTTTTGCATGTGAGCTTGTGTGTGAATTTACCACATATGGTTTTGATTTTTGTTTGACGGCCAGAGATTTCCATCCCATCAAAACGCAACTGCTCCATAGTGCCATGCAGCCGTTTATGGAGTATGTAAATGTACTACCCCAACACACTCAACACAGGACATTAACCGTTGGTTGCTTGTTGGGACGGATAGTTCCCCTGGCGTTGGCGTGGTCCCATGTTATTAGCGCCCTGCAGGAGGGAAAGGAGCTGGGTCGAACTATTCCCTTCCTAGGCAGCCCTGCAGCAGAGAGCTGTTCCCCGAAGTGTGATCTGCGAGGAGATTTTTTGGAGCTTGGCAGGCAGAGAGGATGGCCTGGCCTGTCTTTGCGGATGCCATCGTTATCAAAAAGAGAGAAAAACGAGACCAGAAAACTTGTCAGGACAGACCCGCAGCACCAAGCCGTTGGGCATCCGAGCTGTCGTTGTACGTTCGTACCTTGTGGGTATTCTTGAAACCGAAGCGCATTATGACATATCGATGTGGCTACCGCCAGGCAAACACAGCCGCAGTTGACAGTTGACACAGAGCGAAGGTGATGCTTCTCCTGAAAGAAGGCGGCCTATCAGAGGAAATTGGCTTGGGCTGTGCTGGCCTGGGCCTAGCCCACGTCTTCTTTTGTTGTTGACCTGGCGCCGCGCCTGGACTGCACCATCTTGTGCCTCGACCGTGATAGTGTGAATCGCGAGAAGTATCGTCTTGCCCTCTTTGCTGGCCCCTTTTTTACCCAAAGAATTCATCTCCGCGATGTTGAGAGCTGGCCTGACTCATGTGTATAGTTGGTGTGGTAGGTGTTGCGGCGTTGGCATGTTGGCAGTGATGTGGGAGGGCGTTGGGCTGCTTGATTTTTGACAGACGGCCTGCCAGAGGTAAGCATGGAGGGAAAGTCATCTACGTATTGCGACGTAATATACTCTATCCTGTCACTGTACTTCTTGTACCGTACCTGCATTCCGGACAATCCTGCTTGACAGCTGCACTCCAGAACACGCGTCGGTACTTGCTTTCCAAGGAGCGCGCAGAGAGCGTGCAGTAGCGGATATTACCCTCGATCGGCTGAGCTACCGCGGAAAGTGATATTAAGATACTTCCTCTGTCGTTCAGTTGAGTGGGAGTGGATGCACCGACTGGCGGCCTTGCGGGTCAAGTACCCGCCACTTGGGTTCGTTTGAGATTTAACCCAAAACAGGGGAGTGGTGGAATGTTCGAATGGGGGAATGGGGATCGCTGTGCCCTTTTCTGCTTTCTGTCGTTTTGTTGTCTGTGTTTGGGCTTTCAGTGGTCTCTCACCTTCCTGTCTCGCCGCTGTGACCCTCTTCTTTGGCGGCGGTGTTTGGCCTGTTGACTTTTGCAGGTTTCTTTTCTTTTTGGAGTTTTTTTTTTGGTTTCCCTTTTTTCTTGTTTGTGTCTCTCCTGTTGTCTCTCCCTTCCTTGGGTGTGGTGGATCGCACTCGTAATTGGAGTCCTCAGAGAGTCGCACCCGCCTGTTCTTTTCCCCTGGCAGAGAAGTCGCTGGATGTAAAAATGGGTCATAGTCAAGCAACCACTTACGGGGAAGCGCCCGCAGCTCTCACCGAGGACCCAAGGAATGTGATTGCAAGATTCGCGGGTGTATGTCTGAGGCAATGAGGGCGCATAGGTGACCAAAAAGCAAAGAGATCAGTCGCTAGAGCGACGATCCCGCGGCGATGTATGCCAGTCGCGAGACTTGGGTCGGGAGTCCTGATAGTTGGGTCTCGGGGGTCTTGGATGAGAGTCTTGGGTCAAGTTTGTCGGTTTGCCGGGTTGTCAATTTGTTGTATGCACTCCTTATGGTCACACTGAAAGTTGACGAAAAAGCACTGCACTTGCGCACCCATCCACCAGAATCCTATTATGAATTTCGTGCTTCGTGCTTCATGCGTTGTACGCTGTGAAATAGAGTTAGCGGTGTCTTGCGGCCGCCTGCAGCTGGCACTCTGAGCCATTCGCCGAAGTACAAAGGGCCGCAGGATACTCCCGTTTTGTTCGACATGTGCTTGCACGTACGAGAACTCTACCGCAGAGATGCAACACCTCGTAATGTCTGCGTAGAGCCGGTAGGGAGTATATGCGTACTTGAGTCCCGCCATGTGCACCGTTGCGCGGCACAGCAGTCTCTGCAGATGACTCGTACCTAGAGGGCGGGGCCCAACAGCCCTGGCAGGAGACTGGCACCAACAAGGGGGAAGTGTGAGGTGTGGTGTATCCGATGAGGCGTGAAGGTGCGAGGTGTGTATTGATATGGCTGCCAGGCTGGTGGTTGTCAGGTCATAATTACTGGATCCGTTGTAGAGACAGTTTTGAGGATTCGAGGATTCTACTCCGTTGCTTGTGCAGTGCCAGTTGGGGTTACCAAACTGTTGGCTGTCAGAGTCGCAAAAGGGGTGGTTGGAAGCAAGGACAAGTGACGACAAGGGAGGGTGGTGAGCAGAGAGTGTCGAGTGCAACGGGGGGCAGCCAGTATCCAGGCCCGGTCTGTTGAACGTTGGCGCGCTGTGTGTGAGGCCTTTCGGTGATGCTTCTTCAGGGGGTCAGGGTTGGTTATGGCCGAGGGTGCCAGCGAGCAGAAGGGGCTGGCAGAAAGTTATTGAAAAACAGATAGAGAAAAGGCTTTAGAAAGAGTGCACAAATCAAGATGCCGGGTTGCGTTTGACAACAAGGATATGGTGATGGCAGAAAGAAAAGGAGGCGGGAGAGGGTTTGTGTGAATAAACAGAGCGATAAAATCGAGGCGACAATACCAATATGCATCGGGAGACTTGAGCAAAACGGAAAGTGCGAACGGGGCAGAAACACGGGGAGGTGCTCGAGGTCCAGTGCCGTCCACAGGAGCATAGAGCAAACGAAAAACGAGGCAGGAGCGACAGAAGCGACAGAAGTGACAATAACATTTGTTCGAGAGGGCAGGAACAAACGACCACGTCCATCGTTGCTTCCCAAAACGATAGTTCGTAGCATTATAAGAAGGGGCAACCAGTCGCCCTCCTTCCCTCGCCTCTTGCACTTGCTATTGATGATAATTCTCTTCTCATCTACACACTTTTCAGCTTTGCCTCATTCTCCCCCCTTTTTGAGCTTCATTTTCGCGATCTATCGATTTCATCAATCTTGTACGCACACGCTGCCTCACTAACATCACTAACTACTAGTGACTTCCTCGCAACACAGACAATACCACCGCGTCGAGCTTATCGACAGCTGGCGGAAATTCGCCAGAATCCTCCTTCTCTTCTAGAAGCCGCCTCAGGTCTTCTCTTGCACCCCCGTCGTCCTTGCTGCCGGGAGCCAGTTCGAACACCCCTTCTCAAATCCCTCCCAGTGGCCTATTTCTTCCGCACACCCCTCCCCTGCTCTCGGTCTCTCTCTGCCCTTGACGACGCACCCCAGCGCGGAGCACCCAACGCCTTCGCCTGCTTTGCAGGTTCCACTCACGACCCGTACCTGGCACCTCTGTCCATTTCCCAAAACCAGCACTATTAGTCTGGAATCGAAGCCCACCCCCCCTTCTTTACCCTTCCCCTGTTCCCCTGACCCCGGCGCCGCTAAATACACACGCGACCGCGCGCAAAAGAAAAGACCAGAAAAAAAGAAAATACCCATTCCCCCTATTTTCCTGTCTAAACCTTTTTATTATTTGAATTTGCGCTTGTTTCGTAGTTATTTACGCCCAGTTTTGCTCTCTTCCCTCTCTATCACTATTCGCCTCCCCCTGTGTTGCCCTGTCCTCTCGTTTTCTTTTTTCTTTTCACACAAAAAGAGGATCGCCCCCGACTTTGCGACTCGCTTCAGCTTTCTTCTCTCTCCCTTTTCTTTCTCTTGTCTGTTCTTCCTATCTCTTCATATTTATCTTCCTCCGTCTCCCTTCACTTTTTTCTCTTTCTGTACTCTATTCTACTTTACTTCTAATAATTTGTTCTTCTCTTTTTCTTCACTGTCAACACTCTCCACATTATCTCGAAATTTCTCTCAGCTTCACCTCAAGACACACCTGGACACTTAGCCACTCGACGTCTTTCTGCCCAACCTTCTTGCCTTGCATATATATATCTGCAGTCGCATGCGCCGTCCCATAAAACTAGGTGAGTCAGAAAAAACGCAGCGCAAAACTTGCGATGCGGTCAACGGAGTAGCCGGCGCGGTCAACAGCTGGCGGCACCTGTTGGCTCTTTGCTTGCCTTTTGTGCTTCTTGACCTGGCCCTTTTCTATAAATTGGAAAGCAGTTCCATGCCTCTTGAACATTTTCTAACAACTCGCAACAGAAGCCCTCCATACTTCCCTTGGCTTTGGTCCTCTATCGCAGATCAAGACGCGCGCCAACGGCAACATACATTCCTCTGCCAACTTAAATCTCAACAACCACAACCACCCACACATTCAAAATGATCGGAAGCTCATCACAAAGCCTGGTCAACCTTGGCCGCGGTGCCTACGACACAACAGGCGTCCCGAAGCCCACGCCGCCGAAGCCTCGATAAATCGAAAAATCCGGAGCTCCTGGGCGCAAAGTGTCTAGGGATGCCGCATCTCACGATGTCCTCCCTGCGCTCACTGCCCCTTGGTTGACAGCTATCCAGCGTGTTTCGAGAGTCTCTTATTGTCGCCTTACTCTCTTTTCCTGCGAAACTGGCCTGCCTCTACATTCCTCGACATTGTTTCTTTGCACTGCTTGTCCTCGACATTGGGGCGCAAACGCTCACCGCACTCACTTACAACACATCTTGCATTCACCGCCAAATTCCGACTTCCCTTTTCGACATAAGCATACCAACACGCCAGCTCTTCCGCCTTTCGCAGGACTTCTCTCTCGTCACCGCCGAGACTGTCTGCCATTGTACTACTATCGCTTTTTTCATTTTCTCTCTTATCTGTTTTGCTATATGGCCGCCTTTACTGCTTGCTTTTTGTCGCACTATCTTTTCAGCCATTATTCCCCTTTTCTTACCCATTTTAATACTCGCAAAACGGATGGAGAGAGAAACACGAGGATGACACATTTATACTATTCGGCTCACTGCCAATCTAACACCACCGTGTCGCTTCCCAGCAGCAAGGCATGGGACGACAACACACAAAAAAGCACATTGTTTGAGAACGCGAAGTTATCTCAGAGGCTTGGCCTTTGTGCATTGCTTTCTCTTCATTTTTCTCTCTGAATTTTTCTTTCGACTCTGGTTTCGGCGTTCAAATTATAGACGGTTTCACATTTCGGTTTCTATTTTCGGTTTCTTTTCAGTCTCTCACCGTTTCTCTCTACCCACTCTTCGACGCACATTCAAAAATCGACAACACATCACGATCCTCACACTTCCACCTCAAGTCACATTGTCGCCGGAGACGCCCGCACGAACGAGCCAACCGGACATCGTCATCGATACCGCATGGCGGTTTGTCGCTGCCCAACGTCATGATCGAGCTGCATGGCCTTTTCTAGGCCGGCATTAGCGTGACTGTTCTCACCTTCATTTCGATATCGTCTTCGTCTCATGCTCCTCCACTTTTTATGCGCGTTTGTTGCGTGTCGTGTCGCTGCTTCTTTACCCCTCCACATTATTTCTCCTTTCAATTCTGTTTCATTATCAAAAGAGGGCATTGCTTGAAAGGGTTTTATTTTTTTTACGGTTTTGTGCGAAGATGGATGGGCACTCGACCTCAGGGAAGAACCCATTCATCATCACAACAAACATGGATTTCTATTTGTTTCTTTTTTGTTTTATGGGTCGGGCAACAAAAACTATGGGTGGATCGGAAAAGAACTTTGCTTTTTTTGCTTGTTTTCTGTCTTTTTCTGTTTGCTTTTTTTCTTTACCTTTTCATCACTGGGCCATGCATTACATAGATAGACGGTTTCTTTCTCTTCGTTTTCCCAACACATTGTTTCTGTGCCTTTTTTATACAGCCAGGGTTTTCCTTCAAGTCTTCACAGACGCAAAAAGAGATTTATCACGACTGTGGGCAGATTTTCACTTTTCGTTCTCTCGTTCACTTCCCCTTTACTATCTCTATACCTATTTCCATTTGTTTTGTCTGCCTTTCACACGATATTCCCTGTACAGATACTACAATCGGTTTTTACTTTAATACAAGCCTGAAGATGCCACGCACACTGTGAACTTCTCAATATTTACTTCCCAATCAAATAAATCAATATGTGAACAAATGAACACTTTTTTCAAGCGGTGAAAAATAGCCTTTTGTCCCCTGCAAACTAAAAGAGAAAGAAAGCCGTTAGACCATTGTCAGCATAAGGAAGATGTGTCAGATGGCTTTGTTTGCCGCTCTGTACGGAGTAAATATCGTAATTCTCTCCTCGGAAGCTTACGGGAAGGCTGATATATACATCGACAGATCGCATACAAGCACCTGTTGAGAATGATCGTAGAGTATGTGACCAGGTAGTATTTTGAGCGCCGTTGAGCCTCGGCACAAGACCTTGCGGACACACATTTGCACGCACAAACAGATCTACGAGGGAAAAAAGACACCAGACGAAAAAGTACGTCGTACTTGTACATGACGTATGTAAGAAAGTACGGGTTGCTTGTATGCACCTCATAGGGCAAGGCAGGACTTTGCGGTTCAGTGCGGCACATCTCCTCATTTCCTAGGAGAGGAGTGCATCTCCGTTGCCTTTTTTCACATCCTTTTATTTTGGCACACCTATCCAAGAGAACTGCGCGGAAGAAGAGCCGGACTGTGGTGATCCTCCTTAGAATGAGAGACAACTGGGCAACCTTCCAAAAAAAGGATGGAGACAGACATACACTAACACAAATAAATACGGAGCTCTTCTCCGGATTGTCCATTTGTAGTTGCAACGGTGCTCAAATATCAACTAGCCGTGCCCGCAGAGTATCTGAGGTGTCTTGTCTCCTTGTCTGCGCGTTATTCCCACCGCACGCTCAGATATCTTTCCCTTTCCTCCGCTTCGTGACGGCAGAGCCACGATGGAACAAAAAATCACAGGGTTGATACCATAGTTGACAAGTCTACCAATCAGTCTGTCACTTCTGCCGTGTTTTCTCTTTTTTTACGCGTGCTTCCACGACTAGGCCGGGACGGGACGGGGCCACCCCTTTGCCCTCGGTGCTGCTAGCCTGCGTCTTAGTGCACAACTACAAATGCAGGCATGCAGGCTTGTCACTCTTTGTCACAGGCACCCTTTGTCACCGAGGGATGATGCAGTACTCCCTACTGAGGACATGGTTGTAGCTGTGCTCCAAGCACATGCATATGCAGACTGTTAAAAGCCGGTGGCGACAAGACCTCCAGAACTTCCACATACTTCTCTTCCCATCGCGCTTGCTTCTAAGCTACGAATGGTAAGATCCAGTACGGAGTACTTTGTGTAGGCCTGCCGAGAGCTGTCTTTTTGCGGGCAAAGATTTTCAGGGGATAATAGCAAAAAAGCAGGAGAGCAGACGAAGTACGGAGGATGGGGATCAAAAGTGGCAAAGACAGGCAAAGTGACTGGATCTCCAGCCTACATACTAGATACTGCTACAAGGCACATGCGGACACCGCGGAGGAGGCCGAGCTGGGCTCCGTTCGGCGTTCAAAGTATTCCTTGTTTTTCCACTCTCGATGGAGCTTCAAATGGAGCAAATTACACGAGAATGTCGATACAGCGGTACTAAAACAGCTAAACCGGTTCCTTGGGGCCGTTTGTGATACGGTGCAGTTGGACCCTTGTTTTTCGTCCCAGTTCGACGCGAGAAAGTGGTGATCAAGTACTTGTACTGTGTATAGCTTGTGTTCTTGTTTGATTCCGGGCGTTTTGATTTTCTTGATTTCCAGCAGGATAATGTACATTTCATCCCCAACCACCACCATATGATTTTCTTTTGGAGTTCAGTAGCCAACTACTCGTAAACATTCCCCCTCCTCTCACACACGCCCTTTTCTCCACGGCCATCCTCACTCATACAGCGTGACGGCGATTGGAGAGAATGTTTAGACATGGCGAGCCGCATATTTCCCATCACTTGAACGTGCCACATGGAAACGAAGCCCCTCTCTTCCCCGTCCATACGGGATTGTTGATTTGTGGAGGGTGGTTTTGCCTCCTGCCCACTTTTACAATTAACGAAAGGGAAAGAAAGAAAGAAAGACCGAGGGCAAAATGTTACAAGAACCATGTTTTCTCACGCCTCTCCCACTCCCATTGCAACGATACTGCTTTCCCCTGTAGCCTGGCTGCCCCGACGTTTTGGTATTGGGACGAGAAAGTGGAATGATAAAGCCTCATTCTGCCCCTTCTTTGCTTCTTCTCAGCTCCATCCCCTGACACAGACCAGCTGTCGTATTTCTCCCGAGGCAGTTTTTCACTCTCTCCTTTTGTCGCCTGAAAGTTTTACAAGCCACCATAATTCAGGGACTTGCCAGGGCTCCGTATTGGCAGCGGAATTTCAATTAAAAACTAGCCCTCCATCACCATCACCTGGAAATAAAAGGACAAGTCACAAAAATAGGGAGCCCGCCATAGCGGAACAGCGTCCCGGCTCCGCCCTGAGACGAACATGGCGGAAAGGCGAGATAGTGGGAATACCCCGTAATAATATATGGGGCGGGCCCTATTGGCAATATCAATGTTGAGACCTGCCGTTGCACCTCTCCTGAAAATCAGCGAATCCATTCAGTGAAGGTGCCTTTTCATCCCATCCTGACAGGATCGCGCCTGGGCTGTCGAGAGACATTGTACGACGTAACGTCTTGTTTTTTCTACAATAATATGAAAGAGGGTTGCAGAGCTCTGAGGACGGAGAAATTTAAACATTTGTGCACCCCTGTGCTTTATTTCAACATGGGGTTTCTTCCTACCCTTCCTTTTGGCAATACAAAAAACCACCTGCGATGTTGAATTCCTCCTCTACGAAGCACTTTGTATGGGTACGCAAATAAAGAGAGACAAAAAAAGGTGGCTGCCGTCACCCCCTCTGACAACACGACTGATCATTCTACCACAGTACATGTAAATAGGGCAGAGGGTGGCGATAATGAAGACATAAAAGGGGATAGGGGAATGAGAACTGGATCTGCACCTTTGGAACTTTCTGTGGCGGCGCGACCACAACCCAGAACCACGCTGTTGGGTCCGTCTTGCCTCGCGTCCAAAATTCTCTTACTGTGTAAGAGGCAAAAATAATTCTGGAAAAAAGGTGGTGGATTAACACCTTCTCTTGGCGCCAATATTTTCCGTTACAATTGCATGGGAAAGGCAAATCCGAGGTGTTATCTCACCACTCATTTTTTTTTATTACAGAGTATCTTCTTTGCTCACCTTACGCCCATTGATGCATACACATACTTTGTACGTTTTATGGGGTGAGGTGTGTTTTCAACCATGTCTACTGGCTTTCTTTTTTACTTCGGCCGGCCCTTATTAGATTGTGCCGTCCTTGAAACTCATACGATGGCGAAAAAAAAGAAAGAAAACAAAAGAAAGCGCAACGTTTGAAATCCCATCACCCTGCCATCATGACACATGTTTCTTCCGTTCGCTGTCACCAACTTGAAATCAACACTATTTCAGGGATGGCCACCGACAGCCACAAAGAAGCCCCCTAACATCCTTTGCACAGGAATTGTGCGTGGGGGTGTGGCAGTCACTTTCGCTTGGAACTTGAGCATGCATGCACTCGCGGTCACATTATTTACCGACCCCCCAAAAACACCAACAGCTGTGGCTGTTGGCGATATTTTGTCAAATCTCTCACAAAAGGCGAAATTCGTATTTCCTTGCTTTTGTGGCGCCTACCTTTCACCTGCCCGTTTCTCTCACCGTGCATACTGTTCCCCCACGCCTTACATCTTTGTCACACAAGGCTTTTTGCCAGTTATTTTGCTCCTATCCCACTTCACCCACTCGACGAACGATTGTAGATATTGGTGACGCAGCTGGCTTCGGGGCATCCCGATGTCAAGGATTATCGTATGTATATATACTCCGTACCATGTCTCTGTTCCCCCACCCACCGCTCCTCGTTGTATCTGCCTGACATTCATTGTCAACGACAAAACTGAGAATAAAAAGCGCACCGACGATTGGACTAATAAAGGCTCAAAATATAGTTTAAGATGGGTAAAAAACAAAACAATACCAAGCTAAAATACCAGACGAAAAACCACCCTAGCTCTGCTCCCTTGATGTAAGGGATGTCCACCAAAAGCCGTCTCTTGGAATTGTCCCTTTGTAGTGCCGCCAGCAAGACTGCAAGGGGCGTATGGTCTGTACGACAAGTATGTGTTGATGCTCGAAAGAAGAACAAAGCACAAGAGAAGATGGCCATCCTTCTCCCTACTTTGAGCTTGCATCGCAGTTACTTGCCGCATGCCTCTTGTCTCTTATGCACCCTCCTGCGTTGGCCATCTCGATGCAGCTATTTTTTCTGTCTCTTAGTCCTAAATTCCAATCGCCTTTCAAACCATTTTTGTAAGTTTGGCAACACCATTTTTATTGCTGGCGGCGGCATTCATTTTTGTTCTCTTATTTATTTTTCCGCGAGTTAACACTCACTTGGCTACTATGTCAGTGGTATCGCGGCGCTCCTTCCTCCCACCACTGTTGTCTCCCTTCCCTGTAGTGTTTGGATGTTCGTGATAGGCACTCGTCATCCCACGCCATGACACACACACTTTTTGTCATTTTGTCCCATTCCCTCCCTCAATTGATATCACACCCCTCCCCCCTTCCGTGCCTGTGTTGTTGTGGGTGAAAAAAAGTTAGCCCCTAAAAAGCCGCGAGACAGAAGCAAGACAGAATTGTAACAAACTACCGGATTTGCCGCTGTCTTGAGAGTGGAAGCAAGCTACGAGTATGGTTGGCAGCCTGCTTCGGGGAATGGGCCACTCATAAAAGAGAGGACGATACGAAGCAAAAGATTGGACGAAATTTGGGGTATCAGGCCGTCTTGCGCCGTTTTATTGCCTCTTGAGTATATTCTTACCGTGGCCTTAATGCCTCAACAACACACACCTGTTCAACAGGTGTCGGGACAGATCATACTTGGCGTGGAGGGCAGGTCGCACAGCGAACATAATAGAATGGAAAGTATCAGAGCAGCTGCTATTCATTGTTAACAACACCCCATTTCCTAGCATCGACAAGCCACTGCACGGCTGGGCCCGACGGGGTGGGTTGTGATGCATATTCCAAAAGCCCGTGGCCCACCGTAGCAATTCTTTCTTGATATCATCGGTTGCCTGGCCTGGAATCTCCCGCATCATCTTCTTGGCTGGGCTGCCGCACTGCAGTATGACAAATGTACCCAATTATGACATGGAGGCATCCCATCCTGTAGCTCTGTCATTCGTCTATCGGAGAGAGCGTGTTACTACAGCTGAACATGCATGCGGAAAGAGGCAGCAAGCAACCTATCAGCCACAGTAGACCGGCAGCTCCTTATATGCCACGAAGCTGGAATAAAATGAGGGCATAACCTCCAGTGAAAGTTCGGTTCCTTTTGAGTTCGGTATTGTAGTAGTGCGCTTTCAATCATGTTTTTTGACAACGATGGATAGAATATTCTTCAAGAGATCCGCTGGGCCAAGAGCACAATAATAACACACCATCAATTTTATTGGACATCGCACCAGGTTGTGGGCTTGGAGAAATATCACATTAATTGGCAATTTTTATTATTATTAAATATATATCCATGTTAAATTGTTAGAACTAACCTATTTCCACAAGGAAGCCACCTTCGGTGCGGTCTTTGTATTGCGTTGTCGAGCGCAGCCTCGTGGTTCCTTCCGTGTTTGTTCAATAATGTGGAGTCGAAGTTACACAGGTGATAAGAAGTGCTGGACACTACCTCGACCAAATTCCAAAGAGTGGGGCCGCCGCAACTGCGCCCAGCTTACTACGAAGGCAAGAACGCCCAGCCCCGCACCTTCGTTGCGAGTTGCCTGTCCGCCAAACCGCTGCGCATCGTCGTCACGCATTGCCAGCTGTAGCTCCGACCTCGACTCTCCACCCCCATCATTGCTGTCGCAACATCAATTGACAGTATACGACCCTATCCATCCCCTCCATACGGATCCAATTGCACATCGACACATCCACAATGTCCATCATCCAGCAGCACAGTAACGCGTCCCTCGGCGACGCTTGGCGTACGATCAACATCGACGCCCTCGAGGAGGACAGCCCGGCCAACTTTGACATCGCGACCCTGCGCCCGCCCGTCCCCGAGATTGCCGAGCCCGAGGTCCGCCAGCTTGCCGGCCAGGTCCGCCAGCTGCTGCGGGGCGGCGACAACGACGGCGCCCTGCGCGGCTGCCTGGAGATGCCCGTCTACGTCGGCTCCGACGGCGCCAAGGAGGCCGCCCTGCAGACCATCCTCGAGGTGCTGCAGTCAATCAAGGCGAGCGACATGAGTCCGCTGCTGAAGCGTCTGTACGCAACCGAGAACGGTAGCGAGCTGTTGGACGTTTTGATGAAGTATTTGTACGTCCTACGAACTTCCCCCTTTCCCGCGCCATTGTATCGCCCAAGCATCGCGCCCACTAACAGTTTCAGATACAAAGGCATGGCCACCCTCAAGGGCTCAGGCTCGTCGACCCCCCACACGCCGACACGCACGCCAACGAGCGGCTTTAACACAATCGGAAGCCTCGGCAGCAGCAAGGGCTTCCTGCCCGGCCAGGGCGGCGGCGACTCGACGGGCGCTGCGATGAGCGTTCTGCTTAGCTGGCACGAAAAGGTGGTCGAGGTCGCCGGCCTGGGTAGCATACAGCGCACGATGACCGACTGGCGGAGGGTGTAAGGTGGGAGACGGGGACGTTTGAAGGCTGGGGGTGTTGTGCCCAAGACAGAACGACGACGGTCGAGAGCTGGTAGAATACTCTTTCGACGCGCACTTCTGTGCTTCTTCCACCTCCACCTCCTTGGTTTTTACTGGCGCAGGGTCTTTTGCAAGGACGTACGTACATAGATGAGACAATAGCGAAATCAGCTTCATATGACTGGCTCCACTGTAGACGGGTCTTTATGCAATGGCTCCGCGTAGTTTGTTGTGGGATTTCTTTATATTATTTGTACATATGCTTGCTGCCTACTTTTTCTCGAGAACATCCTTCAAGTTGATCTGCCCACTACCCCGTGCCAATGGCTGCGGCTCCTTCGCCGAAGGGTGCCAGCCGATCATGTAGATGATCCGGAATGTTGCTGGGATCGTTCCGTCCTCGTTTCCGTGCAGCTCCCGGTAGATGGCATCGTTGGCCAGCAGCACATCCCGTCCAATAGCACCCATCTCGCGGCCCATAATTGCGCTGCTCTCGCCCATCGCCTGCAGGTCCGCCATCAGCGCAAACGTGTCTGGGTAGTCCACGATAATGTCGTCCACGTCCACAGTAAGCATAGAGAAGCCGGCCCGCTGCAAAAGGCCACCCACGTCACGTACGTCGGCCAGAGGAGACACATGCGGCGACAAACCTCCCCGACGATCTTGCTCTGCCAGCTGCAGAGACGTGCGAAGCTCATACAGTGTGTCGCCGCCAAGCATGGCACCCAGGAACGGCGCGTCGGGCTTCAACAAACGGTTGATCTGTGTCAGGACACCCGGCAGATCGTTGGTCCAGTGCAAGCTCAAGTTGCTCAAGATGAGGTCGTATGTCTCGGGCGTAAAGGGCGAGCCTGCTTCGATAGTTGGCGGGACGTCTCCACTCGTGCTGGCCGCGCCGTTGCCCTCCTCTTCTGTAAAGCTCATGACATGGCGCGTAATGTCAATTTCCGCATTGAACGGCTGATCCGTATCGCGGTACAGAAGACCGGGAGACGACTCGGCTGCAGTCAAATGCTCGATGCGCGTAGACAATGGTGGCGTGCCGGGCACGGCTGGATCAGGGTCTGGTCGGACCAGGGCGCGGGCGACATTACACGAGTTTGCTCCAAAGTCGAGCGCTCGTGGAAATGTCCGTTTAATGTCCTTCCTGTGTTAGACACGAAGCTAGGTAGGAAGACAACAAGGGGTACAGGATATATACTCACTAATAACCTCTCGCAGAGCCGGATGGCCACTTCGTCTTTGAGATAGTCTGCCTGCCGGCTGGCCTCTACATTGGCAGCCGCTCGCTCCTTCTGGAGCCATTTTGCGCGACGGTTGAAGACCTCAAAGACGGGCTTGCCGCCGGACTGAATGGCATAGCCGCGTCTAGATGTCGAATTGTGCGATATTGAGGATGCAGATATCGAGAAGGGGACAACTCTCCGGGTTGCTGTTAGCAGTAGTACTGCGCGCCTTAACGGCGTTGTCGCATGGCCGCAGGTACAGAATGACCTCATTGTCACCCTTTTGTTCGAATAGCACGATTTTGGCGAGGGAGCAAGTATGGGGCCCCGTCAATATGAAAATCGTACCCGTCGATGAGTTTTGCTGTAAATACGTCTTAACGTCATTGCTGGTGGTTTTGTAATAAGGGCCAGCCACAGCGACAGCCACACATGGTTCGTTGTTTCCCTTCCTGCCTTCTTTCCCTAATTTTCCTTTTTTTGCGGGGACCATGCGACCATGCGGTGAGTTTTGACGGCAGCCACGGGGCGGGGCAGGGGACTTGAAGAAAGGGGGCAAACCACACCCACTAGAGCCGCCCAGAAGGGAAAGCGCCAACGGTGGGAAAGCCCAGAAGCGGCCTGGGGCGAGTGTGTTCCACCACTCAAAATACCAACATCGAGGAGCTCTCCTTTCTATTTTCACTTTTCGTCCGATCGCAGAACTGCCCCATCTACCCCCATCGGCGCAGCTCTCCGATATCACAACCACGCGCATAACATCGGCCACCGGTGCAGCCAACCAACTTTCGACGCGCATAATCCGATCCCTTTCCGCGTGTCCCGCCCTCCCGCGATCCGCACGCCCAGACCACCATTCGTCATCTCAGCCTTCTCTCTCTTCCTCCTTTACCCCCTGTTCGGCGGTCTGCCGCATTATCGTCAGCAAATCGACCCGGGAGTATCTTTACCGAGTCACATCAACATCTGTGTCGCTTCTGTCGCCGACGACAGCAGATATACCCGAGAAGATCGACCATCACCTTTCGTCTATTCACAGGGACCGGCGCCGATTCTCGTTTCCGGAGGTTGTGCCGCCACCATCCGGAACCTGGCTTCACCAGCCTCGATATCTGATCCCCTAACAACACCAACACCGGCACCGTGTCTGTCCCTCCGCGAGGCTCGTCCGTCATGTCGTCGTCGACGGGCGGCTTCCTGGGCCGCTCCAGCACCAGCAACTCCAACATGCGTGGTCTGGTCCAGTTTATTGCCGACCTACGCAATGCCCGCGCACGCGAGCTGGAGGAGAAGCGCATCAACAAGGAGCTGGCCAACATCCGGCAGAAGTTCAAAGGTGGGTGAGGGACACGGCATCCAGGAGCCTATATGACAGACAACTGACACCACATGTACAAACAGATGGCAACCTGAGCGGATATCACAAGAAGAAATACGTTTGCAAGGTAAATTACATCTTGTGATGCTGCTCTTGCGATCGTTCGACCGTTACTAACTTCCCCAGCTCCTCTATATCTACATCCTTGGCTGGAACGTCGACTTTGGCCACCTCGAGGCCGTTAACCTCATTTCGGCCACCAAGTACTCTGAGAAGCAGATCGGCTACCTTGCCATGACCCTCTTCCTCCACGAAAAGCACGAGCTGCTCCACCTCGTCGTCAACAGTATACGAAAGGACCTCCTCGACCACAACGAGCTATTCAACTGCTTGGCACTGCACGCAATTGCCAATGTCGGTGGCCGCGAGATGGGTGAGGCCCTGAGTGGCGAAGTGCACAGGCTGCTCATCTCGCCAACATCAAAATCGTTCGTCAAGAAGAAGGCTGCCCTTACCTTGCTCCGCCTCTACCGCAAATTCACCGATATCGTGCAGCCGCAGTGGGGCGAGCGCATCATTTCGTTGATGGACGATGTCGACATGGGCGTGGCTCTGTCCGTGACTTCGCTGGTCATGGCCGTGGCTCAGGACAACCCGGATCAATACAAAGGCGCCTACGCCAAGGGTGCCGCGCGCCTCAAGCGCATCGTCGTCGACGGCGAGTACACGGCTGACTACCTGTATTATAAGGTGCCTTGCCCGTGGCTGCAGGTCAAACTGCTGCGGCTCCTCCAATACTTCCCACCGTCCGAGGACAGCCACATTCGTGAAATGATCCGCGAGTCTCTGCAAAAGGTCTTGAACCATGCCATGGAGACAAATAAGAACGTGCAGCAGAACAATGCCCAGAACGCGGTGCTGTTTGAGGCTATCAACCTCATCATCCACCTCGACACGGAGCACGCTCTGATGAAGCAAATCTCCTCGCGCCTCGGCCGCTTCATCCAGTCGAGAGAGACCAATGTGCGCTACCTCGGTCTTGAGGCCATGACGCATCTGGCTGCGCGCGCCGACACGCTCGACCCCATCAAACAGCACCAGGACATTATTGTTGGCTCACTGCGCGACCGTGATATCAGCGTGCGGCGCAAGGGCCTCGATCTGTTGTACAGCATGTGCGACTCGTCCAACGCTACGCGGATTGTCGGCGAACTGCTTCACTACTTGCAAAACGCCGACTTTGCCATTCGCGAGGAGATGGTGCTCAAGATTGCCATTCTCACGGAAAAGTACGCCACCGATGTCCAGTGGTACGTTGACATTACACTCCGGCTCATTGCCATGGCTGGCGACCACGTCAGCGACGAAGTGTGGCAGCGTGTCATCCAGATCGTCACAAACAATGAGGAGCTGCAGGTGTATGCTGCTAAGAACAGTCTGATGTACGTGAAGCAGGACCACTGCCACGAGACGTTGGTCAAAATTGGCACCTATATTCTTGGCGAGTTTGGTCATCTCATCGCCGAAGAGCGTGGTTGCAGCCCTATTGAGCAGTTCCTGGCTCTTCAGAACAAGGTGCCAGCTTGCTCGGCTAGCACCAAGGCCATGATTCTGTCTTGCTTTGTGAAGTTTGTCAACCTGTTCCCCGAAATCAAGCCACAGCTGGTCCACGTCTTTGAGGTCTTTAGTCACACACTCGACTCAGAGCTGCAGCAGCGTGCGTGCGAGTACCTGGCGCTTGTCAACATGCCAACGGACGACCTGTTGCGCACGGTTCTTGATGAAATGCCGCCATTCCCTGAGCGGCAATCTGCTCTGCTCTCGCGGCTGCACCAGAAGCATGCCAACACCAGCGACAAGCGCACGTGGGTCGTGGGCGGTAAGGACGCCAACACTGACGCGGGCGAGCTGGGCATGGTTAAGAACCCTGGTCTGCGCCGCACCTTCAGCACCAACGACGCATCTTCGCCGAACGGTAACGGGCAGCATGTCAATGGCATTGGTCCGAACGGTGCCGCCAACGGCGGCGCTTCCAAAGGGCAGTCCAAGTCGATCAACGACCTTGCTGGTATCGACATGCACATCATGTCGGGCGATAGCAAACCGACCAAGGTGCCTAACCTGGCGAGCGCCGCTCACTTGTCACCCGGCTGGGAGCGCGGCTTCAACCGTCTCATGCTCCGGGCGGACGGTGTGCTCTTTGAAGATGGCCAGATGCAGGTGGGCGTGCGGTCCGAGTACCGCGGCCAGGTTGCATGCTTGATTCTGTATTTTACAAACAAGACGCCGGCCACCATCACCTCGTTTACGACAACGCTTGACTTAGACGAGTCCGAAAAGGGCAAGCTGACGTGGGACGTCAAGAACCTGCCGGACACCAATATTGGCCCCAGCTCGCAGTCGCAGCAGGTCATCATGTTCGAGGCCAAAAAGGTCTTTGAGAAGAGCCCCACCATTCGCGTGAGCTACCTGGCCGGTGCCCTGCAGGCCATTACGCTGAAGCTACCCGTGGCCATCCACAAGTTCATGGATGCAACGGAGCTGGCAGGCGAAGACTTTTTCAAGCGCTGGAAGCAGATTGGCGGAGCACCGCGCGAAGCACAGCAGGTGTTTGGTATCGAGACGGGCCGCGAAGGGGAGCGCGAGTTCAACGAGATGTTCATCAGCAAGGTGCTCGAGGGCTTCCGGTGGGGCCTGCTCAAGAACGTCGACCCCAACCAGAAGAACTATGTCGGTGCCAGTGTAGTGCACACGTCAGAGGGTGGCAAGTTTGGCTGTCTCCTGCGTCTGGAGCCCAACTACGGTACTCAGGTATGTTTCGAACCCTTTTCACGACATTTTTATCTAGTATTGTGATTTTACTAACACCTCCAGATGGTCCGTCTGACAATCCGTGCTACTGACGAGTCGGTGCCGCCTGTGCTCCTCAAGCTCATGCAGAACCGTTTGGCTCGCGGGTTCGCCGTCCATGCCGAGGCTATCCGGCCTCCGACAAAGCGGGAGATCTCCGATGCGTTCAGCAATGTGCTCGTTGGCCCCGAGGAGAACGGCCGTTAGGAGCCGCCACCCGTTCCCGAGGAAGCATACGATATGTCACCCAGACGGTCACCCGTCGCTGAAGCCAAGATGTGGCGAACGCTGGGCCCCGTTTGGGAAGAAGACGAAGATGCTGCGAACAGAGGGATCGCAGATACCGTTGTCGATGAAATTAATGGGATGGACGAAGACATGTGCAACGACGAGGCATATGGGGATGCCGATGGCGACGTGTTCAGTGACCAGCATATCAGTATCGAAAAGTGGCAGCAGGAGGTGGAGCGATATCAGGCACAGGAACAGGAAAGGGAGTATGGACCTCTGTCGTCGAGCCCCAACTGTTTTATCTAAGCCGGCGTTTTGCGTGCAATTTTTTTTTTTGCTTTGCTTTGTTTGACGGTTTTAATGTATTCTTCTTGCGCACAGTTTTTCTTTCTTCTTCTTGTTTTTTTTACCAAGTTGGATGGCATCGTGTTTTACATTTTGTTGCTTTTGTCATGTCGCTCGCGTTAATAGCATTTTCTGAAGTACGTCCTCGCTAGCAATAAAAGTTTATGCACGCTTTCCAGACTCCCGATCACTTCCGATTCCGCTTGCCGACAACAATTTTCGGATGAAGTCTTTCAGCCTTGTCTCTCGCAGGAAGAACGCTGCCGCTTTTAGAAATAAAAATGAAGTCTCTTCAAGCCATAGTGACGAAAGCAAACCATATACACTTGAACCATGTCCCGACCACACGAGAACGGAGGACGGATGCAAGCTTCCGTGTAAGTCGGGGCAAATCCGTTCACGATGGAATAGCCCGCAATTTTTACGGTGAAGAACGATGCGTGGCAGTCGGAAGCAGTCATGGAGAGTCACATGGAGATGCACGTGCAGGCAGTTGCGGTGTCCTCTGGCCCGTTTGAGACGGAATCGCACACCGTTGCTCAACACCGGCAAGGGGGTGGAGTCAGGAGACAGCCAATCACATCGCACAGAGTATCTAGCTGAATCGTCATTTCCTAACCTCTCCGACAACCGACATTTCCAAGCCGAAAGTTCCTTTGCCTCAGGGCCTGTTTTGTGCGAGATAGCGCCCGAATGGCCCGCCAGGCCCAGTAAAAATCCCTTAAAAAACAAAAAACAGTAACAGCGGGACAGGGGATCGTGCGCTAAAATTATCTTGTTCACCGCCCGCACTTGCGCCCTAAAAAAAGCGGAAAAAATGCAAGTGAAGCGAGGCACAGCAGGAGCGACCCGGTGAAAAGAGGGCCGAAACAGAACGGAATGGCGGCGAGCCACAGGCCAGCAAGACAGGTTTTGGATGTCTGTTTTAGGCTTGTTTTGGTGCATGGCCCATTGAACCACTGAGACAGAGAGAGCCACACACAAGCGAAAAGCGCAAAACATCCCCTCCCTCGATTTCGTCGATTTTCCCCCTTCGGAAAGTTCCCCTAACGACGACGACGTTTGACGACGACGATTCACTCCTCTCCCTCCCCCCTGTCATCTCGATTGGCATCGCATCTCCCCTCCGCCTCTTTCGCATCTTTTTTTCTCGCCCTCTGTCGATTGACTTGACAGTTGTTCCTCCTCACCGACCCCGACATCGAGGCCCGCCGAAATTCTCACGAAGCTCCCCCAGCTCGACTCTCTTCCTCTACCCCAATCTGACATCATGTTCAAGCTCGGCCGCAGCAGCAGAGCTCTGGCTTCGGCCTTTGCTGTCTCCAAGGTGAGCTCTTCCCCGGCATCCGAAGCTGCTGTCGTCCTTTTGTTTGTGGCCAGAATGGTGTTTGTTTGTGGCTACGATGCGGCTTATCGCGGCATCTTTCGGTTTTGCAAAAGAGCTGGTTTTTTAAAACGCCTTGCTCTGTTTGCTGTTTGACGACCTCTTCCATCTTGAAAACGTTTGCTAACAATGTCTTGCTTCCCCGACTACAGCAACAGCTCAACCCCTCCGTCCTCCGTGCTCCCGCTCTGAGCCAGCAGCGGAGAGCTCTGAGCATCCACGAGTACCTGTCCGCGGACCTGATGCGCAAGGTACGTAACAATCCTGGCGAAGACGATAATCTCCATCGATAAGGATGACGGCAATGTACTCGGCGGTCTTGCTGCACATAATTTTGGCCGGGCTTGTGATGGATGATTATGGTCCACTAGAACCAGAACCAAATCCTCTGATACTAACTTTTTTCTCCTTTCTTACAGTATGGCATTGCTGTCCCTGACGGCTCCGTGGCACGCACGGCCCAGGAGGCCGAGGACGTCGCCAAGCAGATTGGCACCGACGACATGGTTATCAAGGCACAGGTCCTGGCTGGTGGCCGTGGTAAGGGTACCTTCGACAACGGCCTCAAGGGCGGTGTGCGCATCATCTACTCGCCCACTGAGGCCAAGATGTTCGCCGACCAGATGATTGGCCACAAGCTCGTCACCAAGCAGACCGGTGCTGGCGGCCGTCTGTGCAACAGCGTCTACATTTGCGAGCGCAAGTTTGCGCGCCGTGAGTTCTACCTAGCTGTCCTGATGGACCGCGCCACTCAGAAGCCCGTCATCGTGTCCTCGTCGCAGGGCGGCATGGACATTGAGACCGTCGCCAAGGAGAACCCCGATGCCATCAACACCACCTACATCGACCTCGAGGTCGGTGTCACCGACGAGATTGCCCGCGGCATCGCCACCAACCTGGGCTTCAGCGAGCAGTGTATCGAGGAGGCCAAGGACACCATCCAGAAGCTGTACAAGATCTTCCAGGAGAAGGATGCTACCCAGATTGAGATCAACCCCCTGTCCGAGACCTCGGACCACCGCGCCATGTGCATGGACGCCAAGTTCAACTTTGACGACAACGCCGAGTTCCGCCAGAAGGACGTCTTTGAGTGGCGCGATACCACCCAGGAGGACCCCGAGGAGGTCCGCGCCGCCAAGTCCAACCTGAACTTCATCAAGCTGGACGGTGATATTGGCTGCCTCGTCAACGGTGCCGGTCTGGCCATGGCCACCATGGACATCATCAAGCTGAACGGCGGTGCCCCCGCCAACTTCCTGGACGTTGGTGGCGGTGCCACCCCTGCTGCCATCAAGGAGGCTTTCGAGCTGATCACCAGCGAGTCCAACGTCACCGCTGTCTTTGTCAACATCTTTGGCGGTATCGTCCGGTGTGACGCCATTGCCCACGGTCTGATCAAGACCGTCGAGACCCTGAACCTGCGCATCCCCATCATTGCCCGTCTGCAGGGCACCAACGTTGAGCAGGCCCACCAGCTGATCAACGACTCCGGCCTGAAGATCTTCTCCATTGACGACCTCCAGAGCGCCGCCGAGAAGGCCGTCCAGCTGTCCAAGGTCGTGAAGATGGGTAAGCTGACATTCCCCTTTAACTGTTTATATTATTATATGTCTTTATGACTGAAGCCACATGCTAACAAAATTCCAGCTCGTGAGATTGACGTCGGTGTCGAGTTCACGCTGGGCATCTAGAGAGATGGAGACAACGGAGCGACGCGCTCACCGCCGAGCAGGAAATCATGACGTAATATGTTAGAGCGTTGTGATATGGGAGAAAAAGAATGCAGGGAGAAAGGGAACGTTCTTAGACACATTTGGGATATCCCGAGGGACTACAAAGGGGGCATATAAAGCCAGACGACTTTACGCGACGAAAAATTCATAAACAACTCATGAAAACACCCATCCGCATCGAACCGAACCCTTTGTTGACATTTCCCATACGCCCTCTTCCCCGGACCCCATTTTTTACATACACACGCATCCTCTTCTTTTTTTAATCGTAACAAATAGAATTTGTGATTTGGTACTAGGTTTTGTTTGGTCCTTCTATGATGTATGCTCTTTTTTGGTACTTGGCTCGCTATTACCTAAGCCCAGTCTTGACCTGGTCTATTTTGAAAAGATCTGTCATCTGACAATAAAATTATTTTATCTTGTCTTCCTTTCTTGTGTTATCTCTGCTTTTCTCCATTCTTCTTTCCCCCGGACCGTCCCCACATGAAGGGTTCAGAATGCAAGCCTTGGCGTCCTTAGGACAGCTTGGGGAAATCGCGAAATCTAGACTTCGGGTATTCGATTTCCTCCATTGCCCCGTAGCCTTACTGCTACCCCGGACACGTCAACTGGCAAAGGAAAGCTTTATTGATCCTTGGACTCGAATAAAGCTGGAGCTATGGTCATGGGGAATGTAGCTTACATTTCGAGTTACCCAAACTTTCATTCGCGGTGACCATTTTCTATTTCACTTGACATATCGGAGGATTTGACCATTCCCTTTCCCACGTAGATTATCTTGGCTTGGTTATGGGTCCACAGGGCAGCAGAGTTGAGTTTGATTCTTTATATTTCCAGACATTTTCTACATTGTGATGCAGGCTTTCGCTTCACCTACGTCGTGTTTGTCCATCTACGTTGCGGCTCCGGTTCCTGTGCTCCGTTACCAAGGCCGTACGGTAGGGCGGAAGAGATAATGGAACGGGATATTGGATTTGTTCGACATCTACTGAGACATGAGGCTTTTCTCAAGACAATTATATCTTGACAAAGAAGAGAAGAGAGTGGGAAGTGAGAAGCCAAAAGCGTTCGCCTCGAGCCTGCGCTGTGATGTCACCACAGCCTCCTACAGCTGTGTAAGACGGTGAGAGGCTGCCGGCAGCGCGGCTGTTGTTACGCCAAACGGTGTACAGTTGAGGCAAGTTTCAAAACGGAAAGCTTTGCACGGGGTATGCATCTCGAGTACAAGGCGCTTTCGTCCAGAGTTTAAAACAAAGCAACCGTTACGCTAGGATCGTCAAGTCAAATTCACTCCACCTGTCAAAGTGGCACCCTATCACGGCATTTGGCAGATCCGAACGTACGAGTTCTATCTCTTTCTTTCCCCTATGCTTACCGGATCATTGATATTACATGTTCACCGTACAGTGATGTGTTCTTTCTTTCATTTCGCGGTCTGTCCGACAGAAATACAACGTATCCAGCCAGCCAGTGCCGTGCGGCGGGTCGCACAGCCGCGGAAATCCAAAAGTTGAATTGTTGCCAGCCAATCATTTTTTTGCTCTGGATGTGCCCATGCTCATGTCAATGGGGGCATGTGTTCTCGCGTGTTTTGCGTCCGTGGGAGCACGGCACTCTCCGTAACTACGAAATGTGTTCGTTTTGTTGTTTCTACAGTTCTTTGCTTCGTCGTGATCGAGTCTGTCTCGGAGTATGGAACAATTAGGGGGGAACATGTAAGCAAGGTGCTTGCTTTACGACGGCTCAAAACGGCAACTTTCTTACACGAGCACCGTCCGGAATTCACTTCCGAATTTCTTCTCCGTTTTGTCAGTCATCAAATGGAAAAGACAGGCGGAACCCAGGACCGCCTGGTGGCGAAAGCACAAGTCTCTCTGAGCCTCATAGGACGAAAAGACACAGATTTCACGGTTCTGGTGGCGTCACCGTAAGGAAATTAGGACAGATCGCGACTCAATTGACAGTCATATGGCTGCGACATCGCAAGACCTCAGTCGGCCTGGTCAATTGCGCATTTGTCACCAACATGAAGCAGCGGACAATAGACCCGGAATAAGCATTGATTGTGCGAAGGCTATCTCGTATAAGTGAGAATATGAGCCATCGTCAGAGAGCCTTGCGCCCTGCGACAAAGGGCGAAAAGACGACATGGCATCGCGACATCGACAACATTGTCAATATTGGCCGATTACCAATTAGACGGAACAGGCCAGGCCGGAGCAGGTCAGGCCGGATCACTCCAGGCCGGGTCAGGCCAGGCTAGGCATGGGGAAACGAGTAAAACTTTTGGTCCGCCGGAGCACATCGTGACATATTCAACGGCCGTTTGGACGGTCAGAACCAGGGAGCGTTTTGCGACGGCTTCGTGATTGGATGTAACGGCAAGAGAAAATACGTCATACAGCAGAGTCACAAATCGGGCGCTACAGGGCTGTGACAAACGGAGCGAAGAAGGGAAGGATGGAGAAGAAGAAAGTAAGGACAGAAAAAAAAGACTGGAGTACACGATGGGGCTTGAGACCTCGCTCCGTGGAGTAGGAAACGGGATACCCACACGTTACGGAGTACATGGACAACACGCGAAGTACAATGTACTCCGTAATTGCTGTGTACGAAAGCGAAAGTGAGATATGGAAAGAAACATCTATGTTCTACATCACAGGGCTCAATGAATCAGCCAACCGACAATCTAGATTCTGTCTTCAGCAAGTGAGAAAGGTGAGCAAAGGGTCGGAGAACGAACCCGAGGTTATTAGGCAAGAGCGACTAGCTAGTCAATAAAAGTCCATGAGGCATTCGCAAGGGAAAAAAGAAAAAAGAAAGTGAAGAGGGGCCCTGTCGCGCTCTTGTCGTTTTGGGCCGTTTGGGCCCGTCTTGAGGATGCAGCAACGGGTCTCTTGCAGCCTATTGGTGCCAAACGGCCTGTCTGATAACTGATAGGCTGGATCCACCCATAAAAAATAGGGAAAAGGTTAGGCTGGGGCACCAGGCTAGTGTCTTTTGGCGGGTGTAAGTCGGATGGCCCTTGTTCTGCTTGGGTTTGGGCTGGGCTTGGGAGGGCTTGTTACTGTCATAAACTCCAGGTTGAAGGAAGGAAGGAAGGACCCACGCTCGGCGCTCAAAACCGGAGAAGAAAAGTTCAGGATAAGGAAGAGGGGACGAGTTTTCGAATGTGAATGTGGAAGGCGCAAAGGAGAAGAGAACAGAGGGGGAAATGAGAGAAACTATGTGGTAAAAAAGGGCGCGACAAAGAGACCAAATGGGAAAGAAACAACGACTGGTGTGGCCAAGAATAGGGGCCCTCTTGTGACAAAGGTCAGGAAGGCACGTCCGGTGTGTGGGACCCGGGAAGGGCTTTGAAGCCAGGCCTCGACTTTGGGATTTCCACTTTGACTTTTGCTGTTTTTACTCCTTTTTACTCTTTTTTTGTCTTGTATTTTCAATAATACGACTTCTACTCGGGTACTTCTACTCGGGTTTTTGAGGATCCCGACCTCGCCCTGTCACACTTAAGCCCCCCTCCACGGTTGTCGGTTTCTGACTTGCCGTTTTCTGACTTACACCAACGCGTGCTTGGCTTTTTGGTGGCTCTTTCCCGAACGAGACTGTCCTGTCCGCCGTACTCACTTCCTTCCTGTCACTCGTAAAATGATATCCCATTAGTATAAGTCTCGGCCACCTCCCCCTTTCTTTTGTTTGTGACCCTTTTTAATTCTGTTTTTCTTTCCCCTCGACAAGCACAACAGTCACCGAACATCTTCGACCTCTACTATCTCTACTTGCCTCCAGCATATTCTCCGATACCCACTTAACACCGCCAACATAACACCACTTCATTTCCACCTCACAACTACCACAACAAACATCACCATGTCGCCTTCTACCTCTTCGTCCTCCTCCTCTTCCAAGAGCTTTTGGCCCCGCGAGCTCGTCTTCGCGAGCCCCAACCCGACACAGCTTGAGGGCGGCCGCCAGCTCGAGGGCGCGCCCATGTGCCCTTGCAACGCTTGCTGGGAGTACGGCTCACACACTCTGGCACCGCCCAAGGCTCCCAAGACGCCCAAGGCCTCATCCAAGGACAAGAAGTCGCCGCTGCAGTTTCTCAAGAAGTCCAATGCCAGCAAGGACAGTGTGGCCTCGGACCTGCGCCCGTTGAAGCAGTCCGTCACGCTGGCCTCGGCGGCGAGCTCCGTCTACGACTACTAGATCAGCCAGTCCTTGGCCACTACGACAACATAAAACACACGATATAAATTTGCAGCGTTGCGGCTTCCCTTTGCACTATTCCCCTCCGGTTATTTCTTTTTTTCAGCACTTGATACACCATTTCTTTCTTTTTGTCTTTCTTTTCGCATACTCTCTCGCGCTACGACGTTCACTGCAACCCTATCTTTTATCTCTCCTTCTTCAACATCCCCTCACTCTTCAGGCGCCACAATATTGGCAATAGCAACATCTGGGCACACTTGGCAACACGGACACCAGACAAACAAGCAGTCACCTTTGCGAGAGACAAGACTGCATAACCAGCGTCTTGAAAGGGAGAGCCAGGAACGACATGGGGGCTACTCTGGCCGCTTCAGGGCACGCCGTGTGACTTCAAGACCGTTGCAACGGCCTGCCTCAGGAGCCACGACACGGACACAAAAAGGGCAAAGAGACGAGAGCACAATCCCCATGACGCAGGGCACACGTGCAACAATAGCCGCCAGCCCCCAATGGACAAGCAAACAATCAATAAAGGGATGTGCTCTTCTCCAACGGCCAACAGTCAAGGGACGACAATCAACGCCCAACACCCAACCGACAGTCTCGCACACAAAATCCTGCAAAAGGCCCTATCCCGACAACAGCGGCAAAACAAATGCAAAGAAAACCAGCACCATCCCTTTTGGGCGTCCCTTGCTGATTCGGGCTTGGCTATCCCGGAACCCCCCTTCTCACTTTTTACGATATACATGCACGTCATTCTTCGGTGGCCTCTCACTCTGTGCATCTCGGCATAGAGTCTTCTCAGCCCACGGCAGCTGGCATAATTTCCGACGATTTTCATTTCTTTGCGTTTATTTTTCATTCTTCTTTTTTTACACTCGGGATATGCTCGGACAAGGCCAGGCGTTTCTCGGACAAAGCTCAAAGTCATGCACGTTATGATACAACTATTTACGAAAACATCCGACAAAAAGATACGTAGACAACACACACGACAAAAACCACAAAAAATACAACGGGGGTTCTGACGAGGGGATCCTCTCTCGGAGAAAGTCCGGTGATTGATACAATGGGTACGATAGACAGAAGCGATGTACTGTATTTATTCATTTGATCCGATTTTTTATTAATGACATGTCCATGTACGTTTCACAAACATCCCGCGGTGAATGCAAAAAAGGGTTTTTGAAGAAAAGGTACGACACCGGTGTTCGCCGAGCCAAGTCCGAAGGGCAACAATTTGCTTTTTTTGGTGGCAAAGCACGAGATTGCAGCTCTTCAGCCCGTTACGGCATACTCCAGCACATCGCGTGTAGTTTTAGCACCTGTAGCTTCGGTGGTCAGTGCTTCAAGAGCACATGATGTCATGAGCTCTTCCATGTGCTTTTTCTTCTCGGAAATTCCGAGCTCGCAAGTTCCGCAGAAGCTCACCGTGCGGGTTTGCATTGTCCTCAATGGGTGTTTTGCATTTGCCGGGATATCCTTTTTTACTTTACATTTACGGGGCGACCTTGATTCGTCTGATATCTTGATCCTATTCTCATCTTTTAGACACGTGCCGACGAGCCTCTTGAACATCCAGAAAAGGTACATCCACGACCTGACCTATACTAGGTGCATATTGTGTACAGAATCATGGGATGGCCTCCCGTCTGTGTGGTAGAATATGCAGGTGGTGTCGCATTTAAGGCGTCGCATTTTGCCCTGATATCATGGCTTATTCGTCAATTTTTGGAGAAGCATTTTGATGTCGATCGTAGCTGGTAGAGGTGGCATGGCTGACTTAGCATGTTTCGCGGGCAATGGTCGTGCCTGCCGTCCCTGGCCGTCAATTACGTCGTTGCCCCTCATCGCACTATGGCCACAGTCTTCTTTTGTCCTAATATGCGACAGTTCAAATCATGACCATATCGACCAACTTAACAAAAGCCAAACAAATGGCCTCAGCACCGGACGATGATCGACAAGACAAATTCGGTTGACGATTGAGATCCGAAAACCAGAAACCCGATATCCGACATCCGAGAATCGAGTCCTCTGAGACAATATGTCCGCTCAAGTTGACCCGGCCCTCGTGGAAGCCCTTGGCCTCAACCCCACTACTGCCAGCATCGAGTCCCATGGCGGCTCCGGCTTTTCCTCGACGTATAAACTGACGGGCGAGAAGGAGGGCAAGAGTGTGCAATACTTTGTCAAGACGGGCTCTGGCAGCGACGCCGCCACCATGTTCCGCGGCGAGTTTGCGTCGCTTAACGCCATTGCCGACACCGTCGCTGACTTTTGTCCGCGGGCCCACGCACACGGCGAGATGCATGACCGGGCCGGAAAGCACTTTTTAGCTACCGACTTTCTCGAGCTGGGCGGCAGCGGCAGTGGCAGTGGAAATGGCTCCGGCAGCGGCCGGTCCTTTGCAGCCAAGCTGGCTGAGCTTCATACGCAGTGCCCTACAAATACATCGGCGCCCGAGGGAAAGCCGTTTGGCTTCCCAGTCACGACATGTTGCGGCTCTACGGAGCAGGATAATACCTGGAAGGCATCTTGGGCCGAGTTCTATGCGGACAACCGCCTCCGCCACATCCTCGCCGCCTGCATTCGCAATAACGGCACCGATAAGAAGCTGTCCGAGTCGGTAGAACGCCTGGCATCCACAGTAGTGCCCCGTCTGCTTGGCGATGACCACTTGAAACGGAGCAGTGAACGCGGTGGTGGACCCATCCGGCCTGCCCCCATCCATGGCGACCTTTGGAGCGGCAACCATGGCCGTGGGCGTATTGTCGGCGCCGACGGCGACAGTACTGGCACCGAGGAAGTTGTCTATGACCCATCGAGCGTTTACGGCCACTCCGAGTACGAGCTGGGCATCATGCGCATGTTTGGCGGGTACTCGTCAACGTTTTGGCGTGAGTACACGGCGCTTGTGCCGAAAGACGAACCCGCCGACGAGTGGGAGGACCGCGTGGCATTGTACGAGCTGTACCACCATCTAAATCACCTTGCCATGTTTGGCGGAGGTTACCGCAGCGGTGCCATGAGCATCGTGGATAAGCTGCTTAAGAAATATGGGTGAGAAATCACGGACATAATTTATACTCGTTCATAACGTGCATTTTGATGCTAGAAAAAAGCACGCAACATGCATAGCAGTACAGTCGATATGGCGTTATTCTCCCTCGGTTTTGAGATTCGAGAGTAAGAGCACGGATGAGGCGTCACGAATTGCAGGTGACCATTCCGCCTCCTTTGGGCCTTTTGGTCTCATTTGGTTGTGTTCGATTTCCTCTTTTATTTACATTCGGTTTCCCCAACTAATAACCTTTTTCACTTGACATTGGCAAACTTAGCAAGCTTCAAAAATGTCAAAAATGATCCTACTATGTGTCAACCTCTTGGCAGCGAATGGGGCTCTTCTTGCATTGTTGCAAGTCGATGCCTGGCGCAATGTTGGAAAGGATACTCGTTTTCACAACAGAATCTGTGGAAATGGGCGGGCAAATTCCGTCTTCCTCGAGACCACTGAATGTTCCGACCGGCTGGCCAAGAAACGCCGATCCACAGCGATATCGGGTGCTTCCTGTTGGTCTAACTGCCCTGTGACAATCTTACAGTCGTAGTTTGCACAGAATTAATGCACTTTCGGGGCAAGCTATTGCGAGCCACGAGCAGACTGGCGCTTTTGGTGCTTCTCCAGGCTTTGGGCAGTTCATATCTACGACGACGGGCAGCCGAACAACAGGCGGGACTCGTACTCGCAAATCGTATTGGGTTACTCGAATGGTCAAAACTGTCCAATACTGTCAATGTATAATTAAAAAAAAATCTTCCCGACTAGCTGGCTGTGATTGTTTTTTTTTCTTCTTTTTTCTTTTTTTTTTCGCGGGACACAAGGCCGCTTTGTCGGCATGCCGTCTGAGCCGGCCGGGTAAGGTACTGGCACATATCCGGGGCATTTGATCAAGGAAAATGCGAACAATCAAAACCCTGGTCCGTTCGCAGAATCATTGTTTGCAATTTTGATCATGAGCCACTCTCGATTCCTTGCTGTTCCATTGTGCACTAAAATCAACAGCTCGCGATTGGCTAACTGTTTGGTCGCTCTTTCCCAAACTGCTGCACTTGCTTCCCCCTCTCACCTCGTAGCGGCCGGACCGGACGCTGACACCCGCAGCCGCTGAAAGCTTTGGTGGGGACCCACCGGTGATGGCTCTGCACTTGTAAAGAGAGCCCACAAAAAACGTGATTAAGTCGCCCAAGCATGTTCCTCTTTTTGACTCCCACGCCGCTATCGCGCCCCTCCCCCAGCCTTTTTCGATCGCCCCGGTGTCGTTGATTTGTTCACACTTTTCAAAAAATTGATTCCAGCGACACTGGCTCGTCTGCTAGTTGTTTGGCGGGTCCAAGGCAACCTAACAGTGCCGGAGCGTCCCAGTCATCCATCGTCTGCCAACTGGGCTGAAAGCAAGGTTTGTTGACCAAGCAAAGGAAAGAGAAAAGAAAAAGAGGGGGAGAGGGAGGATGGGAAAAACCAAAAATGCCCAAAATAACGTCGTTGAGAAGGAAAAGGCTGGGCCCCATTTGCTAACTTCTTACTTCTCTTTTTACTTTGGAAACTTTTCTTGCATCTCGAACTTCAAACTTTGCATCTGTCCCGCATACCTGGGACTCTTCCTTATTTTGTCTTGAATAGACTTGGTCATAAACACTGGTTTAAACGCTGTTGGTTACCACCGCCTTGCTGCCCGCTTACATCCGTCCCAACTGGCAGACTGTCATCCCAACAAGCGGCTTTGCTTCGAGCCATTACAACACGACAAATATTGTTCTTGTCTACCCGGGACCTTACAGTCTCCACTCCAATTGACAGATTTTCTGTCGTCGACCTTGTCACCAAGTGTTTTTTAAATCAACCTTCTCAATAAAGTGGCTGCACCGGTCACATACAATGAATCAAGAAACCCGTCTTCCGCTTCGATAAACGAATAGGACGATAGGTCCTCCAGCACTACCATGGCGCCCTATATCCAGATTCCCCAGACGTCCAGCGCCAAAACACAGTTTGAAGAGCACACTAACGAGCTGGCGTCTGCTTCTGATCGGTCCGCGTCACAGTCCACCCTCGATCGAGCCGCCGACGCCGAAGAAATCGCCCGGTACCGCCGCAAGACCGTATCGCCGATCCCGCCACAACAAAACGGAAATCGTGATTCCCACCTCGGTCCACCAGACGATGCCTTCCACCGCGTCTCCATCAGCTCCTTCTCAGACATCGGCTTCGGGCCGTCCGCATCACCAGTACCGTATCGAGCCTTCTCGCCGTCACCCGGGCCACCGGCTCAGTTGCCAATGTGGGTGCGCATCTGGTCCCGCCATAAGGCTGTCCTTCTCGTCTTAGGTGCCCAGTTCTTCGGCGCTCTCATGAACCTCTTTGCTCGGCTTCTCGAGCTGGACAGCGGCGGCCAGAGCTTTCACCCCATGCAGCTTCTCTTTGTCCGCATGGTCATAACCACCGTCGTCAGCAGCCTGTATATGTACAAATATAAGGTGCCACACTTTCCTCTGGGCCCACCAGGCGTGCGCTGGCTGCTGGTTTTGCGCGGCCTGACGGGATTCTTTGGTATCTTTGGAATATGGTACTCGATGATGTATATACCGCTGGCCGAGGCGACTGTTTTCACCTTCTTGACGCCCAGTGTATCGGGCTACATTTGCTATGTCCTGTTGAAGGATCCCTTCACCCGCAAAGAGCAGATCGCGTCTGTCGTGGCCCTCTTTGGCGTCATTCTCATCACGCGGCCGCTGTCACTGTTTTCCTCGTCAGAGCCGTTGGACGGGTCTTCGGAAGACATGGGTGGCGACGCTCTAAATGCGACTGTCGCGGCTATCCGTGAGGTCGTCAATTCCACGATGGAGGCCGTTTTGGATCCGTCGTCCTCAGCATCGTCCGACATTGCTGCTGCCGACTCAGGCCACGTATCCACCAGCCAGCGCTTGCTGGCGATCGGCACCGCCCTGCTCGGCGTCCTCGGCGCCTCCGGTGCCTTCACGACCATCCGTGCGATCGGCACCCGTGCCCATCCGCTCATCTCGGTCAACTACTTTTCGACCTGGTGCATCATCGTCACGAGTACCGTCTTGACCTTTGCGCCCATGCTTGACATTGGCCAGCCACACTTGCAGTTCGCCTTCCCCCACTCGCTGCGCCAGTGGGCCTTGCTGCTTCTCATCTGCATTTGCGGTTTTGGTACCCAGTTCCTCGGTACCAAGGGCCTTGGGCTTGAGAGATCAAATCGCGCCACAGCCATGATCTACACGCAGATGCTCTTTGCTGCCAGCTTTGACCGTTTTGTGTTTGGCCACGAGATGGGCCCCACGAGTCTTGTTGGGTGTGGTCTGATCATTGGCAGCGCGCTATGGGTAGTTTTATCGAAAAAGTCGACACCAGAAAACAAGGGCGTCAATGGGTCGTCGACAACAACCGATATGGGTGTACTTGCAGTGCCACCCACAGCTGCTGCTGCGACGGCAACTGAGATGCCTTTTGTAAGCGCGACGACAGATCTAGAGATCGGCATGATTGATTTCCGAGGACGACCATCGGAGGCTGTACCTATGCTGGCAGCTGAAGATGATAGCGGCGATGAGGAGGAGGGGCGTCTTGCTTAGACACTAAAGGATATTTGTTAGAGACCGTGTTAAGAGGCGTTAGAAAACGGCCCACGAATTTCATGATAGAGCGCGTCAATTTTTGGATTAGAATAAAAACACGATAGTTTTTATGCGACGCATGTATTGAATCAATGACGAAAAACCTCGCCGTTTTATTTTTGTAATAGGAGAAGTAACAAGTGAGTTTTACCAAAGGAAGGATGGACGTCGTTGCTGTTGATAGCACTTCGTGGCTGACACGTGACCAAAATGCTCCATTGAGAGCTCTCTTATCGATAACGGTCGCGTTCGCCAGAGATTTGGCAGGCGCGCTCGCCCGCCTCCCTAGGAAAGCCTTGGAAAGAGAGGAAAGAGCAAAGGCCCGGTTTTTTCGTTTTGACCTCACCTCTTGTTTCCAGCTTCCACGACCGCATCTCTTCCCTTCCGTCATCCAGCGATATCCATCCAATTCTCTGTTCACGCATCGAGTTCTTGCATTTGCATCATCCAACGGCCGACTTTTGCACCCCAGCCTCCTAGACGAACCCCAACGGCAACAGCAAAATCGACGACAGCTCCCGCAAGGCGCGGCCAAACAACACATCTTTTCAGACAAAACCCTCCAACCGCCAAGATGGTGCAGATCAGTGAGGTCAAGAACAGCAGCCGGGACCACCGCACGTCCTCCCACACGCACATCAAGGGCCTCGGCCTGAAGAGCGACGGCACGGCAGAGCGGCAAGCGTCTGGCTTTGTCGGCCAGGCGACAGCACGAGAGGTAGGCATTGCGGTCTAGGGGTAGGACTCAATAAGACCAAGCTAACACAAACTCTTTCCAAGGCATGCGGCGTCGTCGTCGACCTGATTCGTGCACACAAAATGTCCGGCCGCGGCGTGATGCTGGCCGGTGGCCCTGGCACGGGCAAGACGGCTCTGGCTCTGGCGATCAGCCAGGAGCTCGGCACCAAGATCCCCTTCTGCCCCATCGTCGGCAGCGAGATCTATTCGACTGAGGTCAAGAAGACAGAGATGCTGATGGAGAACTTCCGGCGCGCCATCGGACTCAAGGTCCGCGAGACAAAGGAGGTCTACGAGGGTGAGGTGACGGAGCTGACGCCAGAGGAGGCTGAGAACCCGCTGGGCGGCTACGGCAAAACCATTAGCACGCTGCTGATCGGCCTCAAGAGCGCAAAGGGCCAGAAGAAGCTGCGGCTGGACCCCAGCATCTACGAGGCTATCCAAAAGGAGCGGGTCACCGTCGGCGATGTTATCTACATTGAAGCCAACACAGGCGCCTGCAAGCGTGTCGGCCGTTCTGACGCGTACGCAACCGAGTTCGACCTCGAGGCCGAGGAGTACGTGCCCATCCCCAAGGGCGAGGTCCACAAGAAGAAGGAGATTGTGCAGGACGTCACGCTGCACGATCTTGACATGGCCAATGCCCGTCCCCAGGGCGGCCAGGACATTATGTCCATGATGGGCCAGCTCATGAAGCCCCGCATGACCGAGATTACCGACAAGCTGCGCGGTGAGATCAACAAGGTCGTCAGCATGTACATTGACCAAGGCGTCGCCGAGCTGGTGCCTGGTGTGTTGTTCATCGACGAGGCGCACATGCTTGATGTCGAGTGTTTCACGTACCTGAACCGCGCGCTCGAGTCCGCCATTGCGCCCATTGTCGTGCTGGCGTCCAACCGCGGCATGACGACGATTCGCGGTACCGACGATCTGGTGGCCGCTCACGGCATCCCGCCCGATTTCCTGGAGCGCCTGTTGATCATCCCGACACACGCCTACGATGCCGACGAGATCAAGCGCATTGTGCGCATCCGTGCCACCACCGAGGCCACACCCATCACCGACGCGGCCATTGATAAAATCGCCGAGGAGGGCGTGCGCATCAGCCTGCGGTACGCTCTGCAGCTGCTGTCTCCAGCCAGGTATGTTTTACGACAATCTTGCCTTAGTATCAAATTTAAGTCTACTGGATCACTAACAAGTACAGCATTCTGGCCCGGGTAAACGGCCGCAAGGAGATTGACGTCAAGGATGTCGCAGAGTGTGGTGAGCTCTTCCTAGATGCTCGCCGGAGTGCGCAGTTGCTGTCTAGCGGCGCGAAGGGCTTCATAGTATAAACGGGGGTTTCACTCATTGACTTGGATGAACGGGGCGAGAACAAGCACTATAGACATCGGCGCGCAACTGAAGACAACCAGGAAAGTAGCGAGCAAGAGCGGGCAGAACGGTTTAAGGCGTGTAAGATGATGGCTTGCGACAGCGGCGAAACCGGGACGCGAATGGGCGAAAAACGGCGAACGGTAAACTAGGAAGGAAGGATCTATTAATTTTTGTTGTTTCTCTTCTGTTTTATCATTATTATTCACATCTTCCTTTTTGCGACAAGAATCAATGGCCAAAAACAATCATATAGGCGAAACAACGGCACCGATTACACGACATGATCCACGGTTCGCAGTAACGGCTCTGGATTATATCAGACATATTTGTCCTTGTCTCAGTAGTATCGTCATTTTCTCCTCAGATATCACAGTATTACTTGCCCATTCTCCCCCATCTCGATCTCGTCTCCGTGCCTTTGTTAACATGACATGTCAAGACCACCCGGGCGAAAGTGTAGCTCAGCTGACCGGCCCCCAATCTATACGCAACACCTGACAAGCAAGGCGAGCAGCGGTTGTCTTCACTTTGTGGCTTAAAATCATACCTTGGGGGCTATGGAGGTGTCTTTCGAACAAGGGCAGAACAAAGAAAACAAATAAAATGCATCAGAGGGCAGAAAGAAAGGAGACGGAATAGGCAAACATTTGCGCGGCCCCCCTCTACAAACCACTATCAGGAAAACGAGAACCATAGAACAAACAACAGAGGACAAGGGGCTATCAATAGGAACGAGAAGAGCCCGGGCAGAGACAACCAAGCCAGGCAAGGGAGGTGCCAACGATGGTGAGCAGGGGCTGAGAAGGAAGGAGGCTTTGTTGTTGTTGTTCTTGTAAGAGACGTGGCGTTTCTTGCAGAAACTTCTTTCATTTTTCCGAGGCGCGAGATAGATAAATCAATGCACGATAGGCAAAGACAGAACTGTATCTTCGTGGGATATGATCATCGTGAGTGAAGTAGTTGAAACGACTTGACCGCTTGTCATTTTTTTTATAACCTCTCTTCCTGCGACTATTCTCTCAAGCCTTTTCTTTCAATGATTGCACTCTCTTTTATTACTCCTTCTGATATTTGCCCCCTCTCTTCTCATTTCTCCGAATTGACCTCTCAAACGCTACAGTTAATCAGTATATATTTGTTCGGACTTTTTCGGCGGACGACGAGACAAGTCAGAGCTCTTGCTGTGCCTACCCACTCCGGTCCTATCTTATACCTTTTGTGGTTCATGCCCGTTTTCAATCTCTTGTGCTCTTTGTCCTCCCGCCTCTTCCATTTTATCATATGCTCCTGTCTTGCGCAAACCCATTTTCCTGCAATTCTGGTTGCCGCGTTTGCCACGGACAAGGGTATTATCTGCACTTACAGCACGCCCATTTCTTTCTGTCATTTCAATGCGAGACACGTCAGAGAGTAAGCCGTGAAGATTAAATCGCAATGACAGCTTTAAAAATGGAGAGGCACGCTGTTGTTAGTTGCACAAAAATAATTATCGTGGAGTATTCTCGAATATCTTGATTGATCTGATTTTATCTTACTTCGTTTCCTGTCACTAGCTAGCAACCCCTCTCCCCTCTCTCTCCCCTTCCCTCCTCCTCTTAGACGTCGACTTCTTGCCAAGCCTCTTGTTGGCCGTCTTTGCCGTGGACTTGTCCGCGTTGTCTAGCCCTTCAAGATGCGTGCGTATACGAATGTGTTGTGTCTGTATATTTTCGTATTGCACCGAGCTCCGCATTCATTTACGAGCTACAAACTTGCTTTCTTCTTGCCTCCCTTTTCAGTTCATCACCATGCATACATGAGGGGGGAAGCTTACATTAGCCCTGTTGAAACTCGCCTCCCTTTTCTTTTCTGGAAGTCTTTTCTGTTTAATTTTCTTTTTCTTGACCACGAGGAATGGCATTTTTTCCCCCAACGGACCAAGGAGGCAACATACCCCTAACCCTGGTGACCTTCTTTTTCTTGAAAAGGAGAAGTTATGAATTCTTTTTCCTGCCACCTCTTTTGTGACCCAGTAACAACAATACCACGCCCTGACCGGGGGGCAACAAGAAGACCAAAAACAAATAAAAAGAAGAGAGAGAGAAAAAGAAAGCATGAGAAATTATAGGCAGAGCCCTTCATGTTGTGTCTGTTGGTGGACAGAGCGCAACCGTCACGTGAGGAATGGAAGGGTGAAAGAAGAAGACGAGGAAGGAAATGCCCCAGAAATGCAAATAGAGTGTATCTGTACTGAGTAGTGTACTACGGAGTAATACTCCGTACACAGAGACATGGAAATGTGTTGATGCTCACATAGTGGGGGCAAGTATTGAATACTGCGCGGCAGTCTGTGCGGCCAACATGTGCTTCATCCGCGTGCAGTCCAGTCACCATTCTCATTTGTTGTTTTTTCCTTTGCCCAAGCCAAAGAAGCGCATATCTGCACGAACGAGTAGGATTGGGAGAAGATACATTTAAAAAAATAAGAATTGAAAGGAGAAATAAGAAGAAAAAAGAAAATAATGCAACGGTCGCTTGTTTGCGACGTAACCCACTGGCCACGCGCCCTCTTTTTTCTTTTCTTCTTTCTTCCCTATTTCTCTTTCTCTCTATTATTCCCTCAGACACATGCACACACCCGCATGCATACACTCCCACTCGCGGTCTGAATTGATGGGACGCTGGGATTGCTCCCCGACGAATGAGAGCGGCAGGAGTTGAAAATGCGCCTGCGCAAGACCAAATGTCGGATATCCCAATCATTTTAACGAAACAAAGTAGAAAACGGAAAGCAATGGAGGGTGGGAGGAGGGAAACGGCCGTCGTTCATGTCTTTGAAGCTTCCATCAGGATCCTGGTTACATAAAAAGCCAAAAAAAAAAAAATGAAAAAGAAAAAGTCGCACGAGAGGCGCAAAGAATCGGAAACAATCAGAGCTAAATTCTAGAGAAAAAAAAATGAAAAAATACAGTTTTTTTACAAGATAGAGCGAGACGTGTACGACGTTGCGAACAATGCAACTCAAAAGGAAACACCCTTGACGCGCCAGGTTGATTCTAGGGTTGTATCAAGGAGCCAAGGCTGGCCAGTGCAAACACAAGGGATGATACACTACGAGTTGGTGATGAGACCAGAGAACAAAGGCAATGTTTGCTTTTTCGTCTCTTGTCACCGTCACTTTCTTTTTATTTTGTTTCCCCATCTTTGCTGTGTACGACGTATTTGTACATGAACATACATCTTATACCGTCTGACCTCTTGTCTGGATGTAACTGTGCCCCGTACCAAGATCTGCTGCCCTCCTGTCTCCCTCATTCAGCCGGTAACATTTCTCGTCGCTTTTGCGACCTGCCTTCGTTATTCGCTCTCTTTTTGTTTGGCGCTTGGCCGCCTGACTTGTGGGATCGTGTGCCGCCTTGCCGCGCTTTCTGGCATATTTTTGACATTTGGAACTTTGATACGTGACACAGTGACACATTCGGGACCTTTTGTTCCTGGCACCCGGCATGTATTCGCCTCAGCTCGCAGTGAACCCGGCAAACGCAGAACGGATAAAGGGGGAGCCAGCCAAAAGTGACAATAAAAATAACGAGAAAGAAAAAATGGGAGCCAAAATAGACAACACCTAAAACCAACAGCCAACCGACGCAAAACTGAAAATAGCCCCTGCCTAAAAATACGAATGCGATCATGGCGCCGGAGCAGCAAAGATAGCTCAAGGCTGAGGATAGTAGTATTTAAATCCAGCGCTCCACATTAGTGATGAAATCATCTTCGAGGCATGAGAAACGAAAAAGAGAGACAAGAGAAAGAAAGAAAAAACTAAGGAAAAGGGAAAATAACATCATCTATGTAGACCCTGGACACATTGTTTGCCTCGAAGATGGCTAGCGGCGGTGGAAAGAAAAACCAAGAGAAATACTAAGGAAGGCAGAAATTCCACGATAACCTATGACCTCCTCAAGAGGGCTAGAACAATATTAGATCATTACTCCAACGAACACACAGATGTGCATGTGTGATGATGTGTCCAGACCGCAGCAAAATGAGCCTCGATTTGTGTTCATTGCATGTATTTACATGTATCTGTATAGACAGGATGGTCCAGGCCGGCGAAGGACGAGGGGTGTGAGGAGCATTCGGAGACGAAACTAAATTCCTCCGAGCGAGACAGTACGGGCAGCAAATAAACCCAGACCGGTGGGATGGGAAAGGTAAAGAGGGCGTGCGTGCAAATGTGTACAGAGTCCTTGTACCTCGTACTTCGTACCTCGCTCGTCAAAGACATTCTGTTGGCACTCCTGAGACAGAAGGAGATGTTGACGTTGCAAACAATGCCCGGGAACAGCCTAGGAGGTCTGGGCTCAGTACTTTATCAGAACGACGAGGTAGACTTTTGACTCTCACGAAAATAATACCAGAATAGAGACAATGGGAAATAGATGGTGTACAAGTACACCCTTCTTGCGATATTCACCGTCAAACACCTTCTGTCCAGAAAAGCGTCGTCTGGGCAGGTAAATAGGACAGAGACCAGACAGTTTAACCTTAAAAAATAGCGTAGAAACTAGGAGAATGACGACGGAGGGAGTGGGATGGTACTGATCTTTCCCCTATCCTGTTGTGGTGCTGTTTTACCCTTGTTTTGCCTGCACGCAACAAAGGTTCACATACGACACCCGCAGAATACTGCCAGAATACGGTCCAAAAGGCTGTTTAGCTAAAATATTTTCTTTCCGTGGTGATAGAATTTTTTCTCGTTCACGGACCCCTGACAAGCGCCAGCCGGTTGTGCAGAACAGGGTGTAATAAAAGAGTGATGCAAGAATCGAATAAGTGGTACACATGTTCAAGCGGTCGCAAATCGAAACAATCAAACGGCACAAAAATAAAGAAAATTGGTGACGAGAGCGGAAAAGAAAGGAAACGCCAGCTATTTTTGCGTGCATGCCTTTGTTTCTTTTACTCCGTCGTCATTCGAGGCTACTGTTGCTTCTTTTCCCGCATTGGGACCAACAGTCCGTTGTCGCTTTGTTAGCGCTTGCGGCTTTTTGGATTGCTGCCCCCTCCTTCCGCCCCCGTCTTCCAACGACCCTTTCTGATTCATTTGTGTTGCTTTGATATCCAGGACAATAGGTCGACGATGTTCTGTTGGGCGTGTTGTTTTTGGCCGGCAGAAAAGGCAACGACCAGCGTGGGAGAACCTTGCAGACTAGGAAGGAGTCATGGGGACACAAAAAAGCGAGAGAGCAAAAACGAAGTGAAGGAAAGAACGAATAACAACAGCTTGCGGTATCTACCAACAATACCGCTCCTGCCAAAGCAACGAAACGGTACTCCGTACATTAGAGGCTCTTGCTCTTCATGCATCTTTACTGGATTACGCGGTACGACGTATTTACACCGTGCCTTACTCTTCTTCTTTGTTGTCCACGTTTGCCTACGCGGTTGCACGCTTGTGGGCAGAACGGCTGGTGTCCCTCGATCGTCGCTCCCTCTTTTGGCATTGGTCTGTTGGTCTCTACTTTTGTGTCTCTTTCCTTGTTTTCATGTTGTCTGTATATAACTCTTCCGGGAAAGGAAAGAGCAGCGAACAAGATGCAGGAAAGCAAGGAGCGAGGGAGAAGAGCAAACAAAGAAGGCAGGAACAGGGAGAGATTAGCATCCATTGTCTGTTTCGCGTCACGTCTTCATCTCCTGGTCGCATGCGACGAATGCAGAACGTGGCATCAATGGACAAAACCGTTGCGACGGCCTTGGTCAGGGGAAATCGACGATGCACACAATATGTGTGCATTCATAACAAAGGCCACATACAAAGGGAAGAATCAGGACTTCGTAGTATGCTATGTCCAAGGGACTTCTGCCTTCTGTATCCCGTCTCTGCTACAAAAGGAAACTGCGATGAAGGTGAACAGCATCAAAATAAGAAGTAGCTTTCCAGCCAGCCTCTTTCTGTGGGTGAGGGGAAGTGGCAGGTCAGACACGAGCAAGGCTCCTTCCCACGTCTACAACCCACATACATTCTGCATCCCATATCCCCTTGCCACCTCCATGTTTGCGGGCCCTTCTTTTCTTTTTCCTGCCAGCATCCCATGGCCAGCTTACGCCCAATCGTTTCAGCCCCCGTTCGCCTTTCTCCTTTCTTCCCTCCGCCTCTATTCCATTTTGAGTTGCAATGCATCACAGCACCGAGCTCTGCTCTCCTCTCCCCTAGCTATAGGTCGACATTAACGTGCTTCCGGATCAACCGCTTTTCTGTTTTCGCCCTTCCTCTTCGATTTTCCCCCGTTCTTGAGTTAGTGCCTGCATTGTCCGTACGGAGGATTCTACTGGGCTCCATGGTGTGTCTCTGTCGACAACGTGGTTTGAGATAATGTGTTTCGCCGACTCCATTTTAGCTGGTTCCCCGTTCTCTACTCTTTGTCGTCCAGGTCTCTTGCTTCGTGCTCCTGCATGTCTGCTTCCTATCTGGTATTCTTCTCCTCAGCTTCTCGGGCTGTCTCGATTGGTGGTTCCTCTATAGACCTACAGGTTCTAAGAGCAGACCTCGCTTCGTATGGTTTTGCTTGCCTCCATAGAACTCATACAGCTCTTTCTGGCACAGCACAGAGACAACCAACAAACGCCAATTGTTCTCGCGATCTTTCGCCCGCCATCATCAGCCTTTTTCTCCCTTTCGCCGCATCTTCCTAATTTTGTGCCCTTGCTCTCTCGCTCAGATATCACATATCCCTCTACTCAGAAGTCTTTGGAAGGTTGACACGTCCGATTGCAGGGGCACTAACTAGTACATGCCATTTTCTGTTGCTATCTTGCCTCTCTTGCCTCTCCTACACCATTTGTTGCCGCGGTGTGGCCGGACATGGCCTTGTTTCTTGATATTGTTTGATTCTTCACATCATAACCCAGGGCACTGACTCGTCTCCCGCCACTTTTGCTTGCACACATTGAATGTATCTCATATATTCACATTTACAACAGGCTACCCAGTTTCAGACTGTTCTTTGCTTGTTGCCTCTCTTGTTTATTTTCTTACTACTCACTTTCCAGGTTTCTTCAAGACATTCACGCCTCTTGTCAGAGCGAGCCCGAAAAAGCTCCCTTCTGCATTTTCTTACATCTTGTATCTCAATTTTCTTGCCCTCCTTCGCCATATTTTTTTCTCTTCCCGGCCCAAACGCCTGCAATATTGGCCCAAACGAAGAGCATCTTTGGTTCCGTGTGAAACTTTGACACCGGCACCCTTTTATTCTGTACTTTTGTGCTTGCCGTTAGTTTTTCTTTACCCAAATCGACAACACCGTACGAATTATCGCACTCGTCATTGTCATCTCGGCTTTCCTTCCCCTTCCCTCATCGTGTTTTCCGTCGTTGTCTCGCAATTCTCTCTGTATTTTCCTTCCTCTTAAATATTGGTTTTCTCCAGAGCTATTTATTTGTGTTCCTCCGTCTCGATTTTGATCTTTCTTTACTCTCGATGCCTCGTCTGATTATATGATAAAAGCAGACGCACTTTTCCCCTTTTCTTCTTTTAACTCTTTGGTCCCTTTGCCATCCTAATTTTTGGTCATCAAAGCATTTTACAGCCTGCAAACTCGTTTCTTTATTCTTTATTCGTTATTCTCGCTTCTCCTTTCTCTCTCTCTCCTTCTTGTCCACCTGCACTAAGTCATGTCGTTGGCTGCTAACAAATAGATCTACGGACAAGTTCCCGCTTTCTATTATATTTCAGCACTGCCCAACGCCTTTTCTTTGAGTCGACTTGCCTATCCCTTGTTTGGTGGTTGCCTTGTTTGTTTTCATCTGAGCACTCGCCTCCTTGTCACAAACGACCCGTTGTCCCATCCTCGACTGGCAGTATCTATTTTGTCTTCTTTCTCCCCCATTCACAATACTCCTCAATCCTCTGGCCTCTTTACCGCACCATTTCTCTAGCCTCTGTCTTTTTGTCCTCTGTTTATTCTGCATCGACACACCGGAAGGATAAATACGTTCTGTACAACCACTCGTTTTCTTCTCTCTGGCTCACTCGCAACTGAGGCACAAAGCACGTTGCCTAGTTCACAGTCACTCTCTCTTCTTTTCGTCTTTTCCTTTCCGGATCCCCAAAAAGAGATGACTTTGAAAAAATCCAAATCCGTTGACGACGAGACAGCGGACAGTCCTCCGGGTCCGGCAAGGATGGGCGGACCGCCTCGGACGCAGCAAGACTCTTCGGACGCGTTCACCCGTCGTTTTGCCCCGGCAGGTCGAAACGCAGGATCGCCCGTCCCAAGTTCGCGCTCTTTAGCCCACAGGCCTCCTCCACTGGCTCTCTCTCCGCCGCCGCCGAGCAGCCTCAGTTATGGTCCACGCGGCCACATTCACGACCGTGATGGTGGTCCCAGTGACGATGACGATCGAACAAGAGACAATCGAAGCAGAACCCCCGGAGGCACTGCGTTGCAGCTGGTTCGAAAGCGGCCGGCTCCGATCGATGCTGCAACGCCACCCAGCGATGAAGACGAAATCAACGACGACGAAATCAACGGAGAGGTCAATGACTCCAAGTTTGACGAGCCCGCCGCGGAAGCGCACGAGCTGACCGACACACCCTTGGAAGACGACTTCTGCCTCTGTGCACAGGCACCTAAAATCCCACGGCCTCGCAATGTTTTTATGCTCTACCGCCAAAGTCACCAGGCTTCTGTGGTGGCCAGAAATCCTGGTATTGCCAACCCAGACATCTCCAAGATCATTGGCCATATGTGGCGGACCTCGGACAACGGCACCAAGGCATACTGGAAACAGCGTGCCGAGGAAGAAAAGAAACGGCATCGAGAACTGTACCCAGACTACCGCTACCAGCCTAAGCGTGCCAAGAAGAAAGCCTCGAGTGGTGATCGGCCAGGTTCGGCATCGTCAAGCGGGGGCGATATTTGCGACAAATGCCTTCGACCCAGAAATGCACCGCCATCGTCGTCGCGCTCAATCTCCAGCTCGTCTAGACAGCCTCATCCTTCGCCGTCACCATTTGGCTCTGCCCGCGGGGGGATGCAGTCGACTCCAATCGGGGACTTTGATATGGATATTGATCGTGCCTGCACCCCCTTTCCAAGTCCTGTTCCGAGACAGCAACGCCAGTCGTCTCCTCGTGGCCAGGGCTACAGCTCGGGAGAAGCTGCTGGACGGCGGCCTTTGCCACCTCATGGGCGACTAGGCAATGGTATGATCGGACCGCGTGGCCACCCACACTGTCAGGAAGAAGACCTACACACTCCATCGGATCCAAGACAAGGCCGGTATGATCCTCCCACGCCGTTTTCGGCACAGATTTCTCCTTACGGGAACGGTGAAGGAAGTGCACACGCTCAGTACAATCTGCCATGCCGCCCGTCTCCCTACAATGAGCCCCATTCGGCATCCATTCCGCGGTATGCAACGGGCCCAGCACCTTCGCCTGGCTCTCCTCGGATGGGACCGCCACCGCTGCCGATGCGCCATCCAACACGGCCGTATGCAGGACACTATCCACCACACCATGGCTATGACACCTTGGGGGAGCCTTCCACACCCTCATCGGGGCACCCAGCCAGAGTAGAAGGCTACAGAGGCGGGTCTGGTCGACTGCCACCACCCACTCCCCAAGACACTTACGGGTACTACCCCGTCCCAGGTCGCAGTGGTGCAGCCACGCCATCAACCGCTGGCCCTTTAATGAGCCAGATGCCGACACCAACTGCAGTGCCACTCTCCTACAGCAGATCGGGCGAGGATCCCGGCAGCATCAATGCCATCAACCGCGAGCGCCTCCTTCTCCGCGCTCTTCCACGGCACACGTCGGGTTTCACCGACGAGTCTCTCAGGCTGCCTCCTCTCGTGACTGACGTATCTCCTGCACTACAAGTTGCCCGAAGACTATCGAGTTCGGATGCTGCAACAGACCAGTCCAGCTCGAGTGCCCGAGCGACCGCTAGAAGCACTGGGGCCCCGACTGGCAGACTTGTAGCCACGCCTGCGCACCTCCAGGACATGCACACGTTTGCGTCCTCGCCGACACCCACCATGGCCAAACACGATGGTGACGAGGACAGAGACAGCCAGGCAAGTGGCATACGAGCCATGGTCATGAGTGTGTCTTACCTCAAGAAGCTTGAGGTGCTGCGCCGCATATGTCCGCCAAGGTCGTTGTCTTCTCGGTGTGGCCCCGTCATTGCCATTGAGGGTGACAACGCTGTCCTCCGAGAAGCCGTTGGTCGCGTGGTTGAGCGGATACTTGTCTCCTCCGGCAAGTGTAACGTCCGGGTTTGGACAATGGCTTCGTCAAGCTCAACACAAGAGAAACCAACAGACAGCGGCATGGGCAGTAGCATTCATGGCGAGGATGTGAGCATGGCGCCAAGCCCGGAATCCGGCGGCGACTGCAACAGTCGTCGTGGGAGCACGAGCAACGAAACAGCCCAGCCAGGATCACTTTCTTTCACTGTCAGCACACTCGGAGATGTCATGCAGCTCACGCCGACTTGGCACAAAATTTCGGGCGAGATTTACGACCACATTCATTATGCCAGCGACCATTTGGGTTTGGGTCCATTAGAGTCCACTGCTATAAAAGTACTCTCGCGGAAGGGAAAAGAACGTGCCACTGGACCACCATCACCGGCAAGATCTCCCATGGAAATGCAGCTTTCCCCGACCTCACTTTCACCTGCATTGAAGAATCGGGGATTGCCAAGCGCATCAGAAAACTCTCGGATGTCGCCGGCCAGTGCAAATTCGCCTGCCTCAGCTAGCCCGTCCGCTATGAAGACGGCGCGGCTTTTGCCTGTGGCACTGATCAAGACGGGCTACAGTCTTACCATCTCGGATAAGTGCGCCATCTCTGTTCCCATCGATGACTTGTATCCACCTGTTGCGCATTGGGAACACATGGCTACGCTGTGGCGTGGCACTGTCGGGCCGGACTTGGTGGTGTACGCGGATGCCTCGTCGGCGCCGGTAACGATCAAGGGTTCCAATGGACCGGAGCCGGGCACAGTGTACTACGCTGACCAGGAGGGAGTTCTTGTTGTTCATGTCCCGCTGTCAGATGCTGCTAGAGCTAGTGTGGATGATGGTATTGACATTGTGAATCAGTCGACGCAGCGGCGGCTTGCATACGACATCTTGGAGTTGGTGCACTCCAGAAAGTTCAACGACGTCGGGGTGTAGGATTTCCAAGTAGTTTCACTTTTTTCATAGTCATATACAAGTTATATGAGAGTTTATGTTTTTTTTCTCTCTTTTCACTAGCGCCTCCCTTCAGTAAATTTATGGGATATCTGTATACAGGGCAAAATAACGTGGTATTATGACAACCTCTGACAGAATACAGAGTACAATAAAAAAACAGTGATCTATGGAAGTAACATAAAATCAAATGCAGGTTTGTATAATCATGCGACATTCACCATGCCCAATTTCCTAGAGGCTGAGGTTGAAATTGGCCGTATTCAAATACAAATACAATAGAGGCGTAAAGAAAAAAAGCAACAGGAACCAGAGAGAAGGAGAATCGGGGTGGCGTACAGACACAAATACAAACATAAAAGACGCGCAAGCACACTCTCGCACAAGGCACTACAGACACAACCACACACGAACAAAATCAAACTTTCCCCCCCAATATGTCCAAAATCCCTGGTCTTAATACGTTATCCATCTCCCCCGCACTTTCACCCGCTTATCAAGCTGTCGGCCTAACTTCCTACATCGCTGTTCCTTCACTTCCCTCTCGTGTTTCTCGTTTTGTCGGTTCGGTCCGTCTCAAGCTAGGCAATACGAGGAAAAGAGGCGAGAGTGAGGAGAAATGGTGAGGAGGTACGCTCATCGCCCTATGATGACGTCTCATCTGGCGGGGGCGGATTCGGCATGGGCGGTGTGGGTTTCGGGTCAGTGTTTGGCCTGTCGGCGTCGATACCCTTCATAACTGTGGAGAATGTAGCCATGATCACTTTGAAACTTCGTAGGCTTTCTCTGACTGATATGACAATAATCTTGGTGTAATTGTGATGTGAGGAGGTTTTTGATTTTGCTAAATGTTGATCCTGAGTGGACGATTGCGAGATGTTGAGTGACTGTTTGATATGGGGAAAGTAAAGGTGCAGGGCAGAAGCATTACCTGTCAGAGACTGTCGACTGTTGAGGTCTTAGAAAAACCATAGGATAAAGGGTATAGACTGGTAGTCGAGAATCGAGAATGTTTGATGAGGGAATAAAAAATATGCACGTTTTTGGAGGGAGAGGGGTGATATTTGAACTTTTTCGAGGGACAAGCTTGCTCGATCTACTTCTTACACGGGGAGTGTCTACGGTGACCCTCCATCACGACAAATGATAAATCTATCTCGTTTTACTTTTTTCTTTTTTCTGGCTTTCCACCCCCTTTTCAGAATACTTTATGATTCACTTTGCTCTCACCCCCGCCTCTTTTGTCACTTCTTGCGTCTGCCTCATACACCCCCCAGTCATCACAGGTCTGAGCAAACACCGTATCCAGCTTCACGCAGACGCACATACATACTTGCATATGTGGAGTCTGACAAGCTGTCATACAAGCACAGCTTTAACAATCTCTAATTTTCCAGCTCTGTTTATCGAGCCTCCCTACCCAGGCTCCTATTCCGGCTGGCCGGGAACCTATGAATTTCTCTTCTGGAGGAATACAGCAGAGACAGGAGGCACAAACACATGCAAAATAAGAATGCGATAAGAGAATGGGAGTCGTAAAAGGCAAGCAAAGAGTGCGACCAAGGAGGACGAGGTGTCCCACTCTTAAGGACCAGATGATGAGCAACAATGGTTCTTACATGTCGACAGAAACCAGGCAGTACGTTCCCCCGTATGCAATGAGGGCACAAAGGACCAAGCACAAGAGTCTGTAAATTGTCTCACGCGTTTTTTTGACTCTGTTATCTCATACCTTCTGGAGCTTTAATGGGAAGAATATGGGGAGATATGCTTGGACCTCTTGGATTGATCCTTCTGTCCGACATACCCTTCTGTTATATTCTTTTATCTCTTTGTGAGGTACACCTGTCAGAGACTTCTACATGTGGCAGGCAGATTTAACTCTACTAGCCAAGCCTATTGCCCCAGGGTTACCCATGCTTCTGTCGGCGAACCGCTTGACCCCCAAAAATGCGGGCTTCCCCCGGACGGGCCATAAAAGGGCGGCAAGTCCCACGATGACGAACAAGTGACGGATTTTGGAGAGCAGGCCGTCAACTAGATGGATAGAGAGGCCCTTTAACGGGCCATGTCCGCTCGTTCTGTCAAGTTCCATCAGTCAGTTTGTACCAAGATGCGCACGGATAACAACCCTTGTCGCCATTGCGCCATCGGGGCTGGGTGCCATGTGAATAGAACCAGTCTTTGATCTCGCCCTGGGCAGATACCACTCCAAAGTTCTTGCAGGCCATTTATCTTTTGCTTCGGACTCTCATTGTACTTTCTATCTGTGTCACAAAATTTTGCCACCTCAGCGTTGCATATCCCAAATACGGATGCTCTCCCACTTTCTCCATTCTACGTCCCCCCCCCTTTCCCTTTCTCTCCGCCCGTTCTGTTGCCATTCCTTGACATTCGCCATCTTTTTTGTACTTGCATAGTTCTACCAAAATCCGTGTGCTATAGGCAATGGTCACGAGAGCCGGTTTTAAAACCGGGGTGGCCTGCCTTAAGCGTATTCCGCCTTATTATTTTTTGTGATATGCCAGTAGGGAACTTTGTCAGAGACAGCGGCTGAATCGAAAGGCACCGGGTTATTTAAACGGCCTACACAATAACCTGTTTTCTGATATCTGATTTAAGTCACCATCGGGTGACCTACCGGCGAGGACGAAGAGAAAAAGGTGGTGTAAGTTGCCTGATCTGGGGATACAAGTACACCGGTCGAGTCTGCCAGAACGGCAGCTGTTGGGGGTTATATGAAAGATATCGGGGTGAGAATCTAGCATAGCCGTATTATTTGAGATCACATGGATCGTATGCCGTTATATATGTGCACGTTTCTGATATTATCGCTGTTGGCCGTTGCGTGAGCATCCTAACCCCAGATTTCTTAACTTTTCGGCTTTCCTTCAGATGTGCAGATTCGCCTTCTCCCGGTGTTGCCTGACGAGTAAATCAATCTTGAATACAGCATGAACATATGCAAAATATAATGGGCGAGGAATGTGGCATTCAAGAGGGGGAGATTAAGCACAGAAAACACTAGAACCCAGATCTGGGCAAGACCATCAGAAAACCTTCTGACAATCTGTTACATAGGGCCTTTTTATTTTAAATCAAGGATAGAGCCGAGACACGCAGTGTAGAAATTATTTGGTCTCATATTAAAACGGTCCAGCTTGTACGATTAAAAAAAGTGACGTGACGGCAAAGATGCCGAAAGAGCAACAGAACAAAATCGCCGTTACAAGAGACGCCCATTCTCAAGAAAAATATCCACTTGTCGCCCTGCATGACCCTTCTAGAAATTCTCTGCAGCTCGGCGTTGCGGTAAAACGTCAGTGCGTAGAGTGGTGATGTCGTATTCTCTATTTGCAAGTCAACTAATGAGCGAAACAGGAACTTTGCACAGACTGACGTTCTGCCAATCTTGTTTCATGTCGATGGAGATTTTTACCAGTAAAAGTATGTGAATAACAGTCGAACGCAAGAAGGCAAGAAAAGTTCAAACATAAACGAGATTAAATATGCATGAGTGCTGTGCTCTGATGTTGCTACTTTTTTTTCTTTTTAAAAAAAAAACTTAATTCGATCAATGGTAATGAACATGTATTGCACATCCCTTGACACCGATGAACCTCTTTGGACAAGCATGTACTTTCGTACCATGGAACCGCACTCCTTGTCCTGGCCATTTGCAGCGCTATGAACGTGACATCGTGCCGTCCTTTTCACTGCCCCATGTATGATTCCCATTCTGGCCATCTTTTGGAGATTTTCGGATGCTTCGATACTGGAGGGGGTTTTTATTTGTTGAAGGCAACACGTGGGTTTCATGTCGTAGGCAGTGGCATCGCAGCTTTGACAACTGCTATGTGATTGCATTAAGATAGATTTCACGTTTTAAACATAGATACTGCTAATAATATGGGGTGAGCGTAGATATAGAGGTAGATACAGAGTAGCCAAAATTAGTAAATACATACATGTCACAGGGGCAACGTGCCAACTCTTTCCTCATGTTGCCTCGGACATAACCCTCTTCAGACGTGCCATCTCGACTTCGTATGCTTGAATCTTGGCTTGCGACGCTTGCAACTTGTTCAGCAGGTACAACGTCCGGTCACTCGTCTGTGCAGGTTGCTTCTGCAAGGTGCTCAGCAGCGCCAGCTCCTGCTCGACCTTGGCCACTGTCTTGGCCTCGCCACTGGCCTTTTCGGCCAACACACACCGGTCGAGGCGTGCTGCCAACGCCGCGTCGGAGCCCAGGAATTGGAATGCGGCGAGGTAGACAGGGCTGCCTGCCTTGATGGACTGCGGCCGACCACGGAATGACTTGACCGTTACAAGTTCAGCAGCCGCCAGGGCGTCGATGGCTGCAATACCGGCGTTGGAGAAGGCAAACGTATCGGACAGAAGAACGTCGTTATAGCACACGTCGCCGCCCTTGGCAGCAATCTCACGCACTAGGTACCACGCCTGCTCAGCTGTCCATGCACGGCTCGATGGTGATGACGCAGCTGCTGCAGCAGGTGCACCAGACGAGGAGCCGCTGCCACCCGTAGCCGACGATGTCTTGGGTTGCGACAGCAGGAACATCTTGATGATCTCTGAGGCGCTCTGCTCCACAATCTCAGACACGGCACGCTTCGGTGACTGGCCACTCTTGAGACGACGGACGAGGGACTCAAGATCTGTCAGGCGACCACCAAGAACACCGATGCAGCCGTCCAGTTCTCGGATGACCTCCTGGTGCTCAGACGACAGGGCTGACTGGGATGCCGTAGCACTAACAATGCCAGGAACGCCGCCCTCGGCAGCCAGGGCTGCCTTAGCAGCAGCAGTGTTGATGGTGCTTGGCTCACCGCTGATTCGGCCCGTGTTCTTGACTGGAGGGAGACCCTTGGCCTTGGCAAGAGTGTTCTCAGTTGGCTTTTTCTCGGAGACTGGTGCCGCCTTGGCGGCATCTGCACCGGTATCCTTGGTCGCCTTGCTGCTGCTGTCGTCACTTTCCTCAGTCTTCGACTTCTGGAAGGGAAGGGTGACCTTGTCCAAGATAGACTGCTGCTTCTGCTCGACCGGCTGCTCCTGGGCCTTGTTCCGGGCCTTTTGTGCGTCAATGGCAATATCTGCCGCCGCAGTTGATGTTGGGCTCTCGGGTTGCTCGGGCTGCTGGGCCGCAGTATCATCCGCGGGGGCAACCTCCTCCTCCTCTTCCTTCTCAGCCAGGTGGCTCAAGACGTAGTTCATAGCCACCTCGGGTGACAAATCACCCAAAGCGATTTGCCGGAAAACGCGGTCGGGCATAGCCTTAACCAGTGCCTTGGGGTACGACGTATCCGACGTCAGGAAAACGACGTGTGCAATGTTTGCCTGCACCAGCGTAGCTGCCCACTCGGCGAGCTTGTCGTACACGGGACCTGAGGCATCCTCGTTACGGTGGCCAAAGTTGTCCAGCACGATCACAGCCCGGCGCTCAGGGTGCGCTTCCAAATACGCGTCCTCGTTGAGGTCGGCATCGACATCAGTCTTGTGGCGGCCGCCCAGGCTGACCTCCCGCAGCGCTGCGGTGGCCGTCTGTAAAATCTTGGATAGCTGTTCATCGAGCGTCTCAGAGAAGCCCGTCTTAACACCCGTCGTGCCCTGCACGGCCAGATCAATCAGGCTGCTGAGGTTGTTAGCCCACGAGAAGACAGGTCGGTAACCAATGGCAGCGGCGATTCTCTTGATCGTGGCACTCTCGCCGCGGGCCTCGACAATCGGTTTGCAGTCGATAACGAGAACATCCTTGCGACCCTTGAGGGCTTGATCAACAACAAGCTCGTTCTTGCCCGAGCCACGCGGGCCCTGGACCACAATAAACGTCTCGGTCGTCTCGAGCAGCCAGGTGCGAAGTGCGTCCAAAAGGTCGCGGCGGTGGGTCATGAGGGCATCCTGGCCGTAAGTCCCAGTACCCTTATGACTCTTGCCGCTGCCGATGCCCATGTTGTCGGCAGCCGTGTCATACGAGTTGCGCGCGTATGTGACAAAGGCATTCGTCCGGCCCTGGATCCACTTCCAGAGCTGGCTGTCGCGGACCGCAAAGGAGTGCTGGACGTGAGCGCGGATGAAGAACGACCGGATAGGATCAAACACGGCAACAGTGATAGTAGCAAGGAGAGCAGCTAGAATCGGGATCACGATACGCGGGTGTGATGTGAGCCAATCCCAGATGTGGTGGGCACGAGCGCGGGCCTCGTAGGATGTCCGAAGTCGTGTGGTGCCGTTGACAACGAAGCCGTGAAGACAGCTGCGCGCCATGACGGCATCACGAAGGCGCATAAAGTCTATAGTAGCGTACCGCGGAAGTGTCTTGGAGTCGAAGGGCAGAGAGCTGATCTCGGCGATCTTGCCGTACCGCCGAAACAAGCCATAGATAGTCTCATGGGAGAGCTCGAGGTTGGCGCTGCCTGACGCATCACCGACGCCACCGCTTCCTGACGAAGCTGCAGGGGGTGCGCAGAACTCAACCTTCACTCGGCTTGAGGGCACGCGCGACGCCAAATCCTCGAGCCACGGCACACCACGCACGAGACCGGCACGCATGCAGCCCCAAAGCGGGTTAAACCATGGCCGAACAGGATGTGCTGCCAGTTCCTTGGCCAGACTAGACTCGATATCCTCTAGATTGCGGTCGGCCGGGTGCCGAAATTTCACAAAGACACCGCCATCCTTGAGCCGCGGAATGATCTCGGTGATTGTGAGGTTGAGGCTGTCGGGGATCGCACGCTTGACGAGGCTGACTGGGTCCAGCACAGATGCTATGGACACCAAAAATCCTGATGTTGAGTTTGTGGAGGAAGACTTGCCATCGGCATCGGGGGTCTTGGTAAAGCGCTTCAGCAGCTGCGAGATCTCCCCATCGTTGTAGTCGGCTGAGGTGCGCCAGGGCCGCCACGCGAGGATGTTGCCAATGCGAAGGGGGAAGACATTGTCGAGAAAGATGATGCCCTCACCGGGAGAGGAAGCGATGTGGCCACTGTTGTCGTCACCAGTCGTAGAGGTTTCCCAGCGCCGGCCTGAGAGAACAAGCGAGGTCACTGGTGGCACGCGAGGGCGGTGGGCGACCTGTGTTGTTGCAGCGGTCGCAATCCTCGGCAAAGTCGTGGTGGTCGGTGGGAGAAAGGTGGACGAGCGGTCATGTTTTTGGGACAGAGGCCGGGCCCCCTGAAATTGCACCTGCCGCCAGAGTTGTTGCGTCTGCCAGGCCCGAAGGGTGGCCGGCTGGAAGGAACGCCCGAGGAGCATCGCGAGGCTCTTGCCTTTCCCCTCTCTGCGCCTAGTAAGGCAGAGGGAATGCCGAGTAGAGAAGGTTCGAAAGCGACTGGATGTTTAGAGATCGAAAGGAAGGAGCGAAAGTAGGCAATGCCTGGATTTCAACAGAATTACAGCTACAAAAGGGAGAAAAATAGGATGCTGCAATTGGCATGCCATTTTTGTGGGAAGGAGGGGAGCTTGAGAAGGGAAAGAGCAGCCCACTCGTCTAGTGCAGTCAATGACCTCACAGCTGGAGACAGTGGAGAGGACAAGCGGCTTTCAGCTGTCTTTGTGAACTGAGTCTCGATGCTGGGTGGGGTGACCACTACAGAGTGCCTCGAGTGCGTTAAGGCGTAAAACAGCCACTGGCCAATCAGAGCGCTGTCCTCAAAAAAATCACCAACCGCCTAGTTTTCGTTTCGCCTGTGGCATCGCCAAAGACGATACTGTCGAATGTGAGATCTCATCAAACTGGCGAAAAAGAAGCACGACTGCTACATCAATTGATCTATTCAGGAATACCGTGGCTCTATTCTCTCGTAGAATCTCATCACGACACCGATACAGGTCTCACTCAACATGGGCTGGTTCTGGTCCGCCAAGTCGGCCGATGGAAGTACATCTTCATCTCAGACCTCATCCTCATCTTCACAATCCGATGCCGTGTCATCAACACAACCACCACCAACATCCATATCACAAAATACACCTCAATCAGAGCCCACAGTCAACGATGGCAAGCCAGAAAACGATCCGGAACTGCGCAAGTTTATGGCCATGTTCGAGAGCGGCGAGATAGGCCTAGAGGATCCCAGAAAAGCAACCGAAGCATCAAAACCATCGGAGCCGTCCAAACTTGCGGCATGGAAGGCTACCTGGACCTCTTCATCAGCAGGGGATGCGTCATCCACAACAGCCAATGGAGAGAACTCCTTTGAACCTCGCGAGCGGTCCCTAGGCGAGGCCGTCCTGCCTGTAACGATGTCCTGCCGGCAAGCATTTGATTTGGCCTGGGCCTGCCAGTCGCCCGCGGGCCAGTGGCGTGCAGTGTACCGCCACGGTGGTGTCCGGCCGTGTAGTGACCTGTGGGACGACTTTTGGTTCTGCATGCGAGTCAAGGGATACGCTGAGGGCCCGATGAAAGAGGAAGCTGTGCGCAGCTACTATCGCAAGAAGGAGATTGACCGCTACTACTTGCCGGGAAAGCCGTCGAGTGAGGACGTGTGGCGCAGTCGGACTGTTGACGAGGTCCTTCCACCAGGTGCTGTTTTCCAGAATGACTTCAAGGTCGTTGTGGGCGGCGAGGGTCAACAGAAGCAAAATGAGGCGCCCGTGGACGACAATGGACGCGAGGATGCCAGTAAGATCATGGCGGATGCTGAGCGGCGGCAGCGCATCCGCGATCAGATGGGCTACACAAAATAAAAGATCGGGAGCATCTCATGTATATTAGATGTTTGGAGTTTAGGAAATCACAACTAATGTCACTGTCACAATATCAATGTCACAATGGTCCTTATCAAGTTCTCGCCTGTGTTTGTTATTGCCACAATGCGGTCACCGACATTGTTGAGGAGGGTGCAACGAGATACGAACGTTGTTGTTTTTATTGCTATGTTATTGTATTGCACCTTCCTTTCTTTACCACAAATCCCTCACCTTGCACCTTCTGTGAATCACAATCTATCCTTCGCACCTTTCTAACCTTTGCAATCTGGGCCGGGACACGATAAGCCGCGCCGCCGGTTGACGGGAAGGGGTCAACCGCATAGACATGGAAAGCAAGATAGAAGGAAGAAGCCTTCCACGTATCTACGAAAATGGACGTGTCAATCTACTTTCAAAGAACAAAATAAATAAAAAATTCAAGAAACTCAATTAATGCGAATAGTTATTACTTGGTTTTGTTTAGACTATTATCACTGTCGCTGCGATGGAAGGTTTTCTAAGTTTTATCTTTTTTATTCATTACAGGAATTTAACCACTGTATAACCGGACTTTTCCCCCAGATCGTTTGAATCATTGCGAAGTAAAAAACAAAATGTAAGACCCAGAGAGGTAAAAGGAAAAAAAGCAGAAGCATTGCAGAACAAAGATATCTAGCCCCCCTTAATACCCTCCTGTGACCGAAAGAGTTTGCTGCATTCTGTTGGCAGCTCACTCAGGCGTATCTCTAACCATTAACAAAACAATGGGGAAATCATTAAAACAGGAAAAGGAAAAAAACGACGACAGATCAAAGAGACGACTGCATTTAGTCGACCTCCTCGACGGTCGGGCCGTCGTCGTGGGTGGCGCCACCGGCAGCGCCGGGGAAGCCGCCAGGAGCACCGTCGGGAACGCCGCCAGGGGGACCGCCAGCAGTGCCGTAGAACTTCATCATGATGGGGTTGGCAACGGCCTCAAGCTCCTTCTGGTGCTCCTCGTACTCCTCGCGGGTAGCCTGCTGGCTCTCGTCGAGCCAGCTGACAACGCGGTCGATCTCAGCCTTGAGCTTCTCCTTGTCGCCAGCGTCAAGCTTCTCGTCGACCTTGGAGTCGCTCAGAGTGTTGCGCAGGGAGTAGGCGTACGACTCAAGGCCGTTCTTGGCAGCGACACGGCGGCCCTCAGCCTCATCCTCCTCCTTGAACTTCTCGGCCTCAGCAAGCATGCGCTCGATGTCGTCCTTGGACAGACGGCCCTTGTCGTTGGTGATGACAATCTGGTTGGACTTGCCGGTACCCTTCTCGACAGCCGAGACGTTCATGATACCGTTGGCGTCCAGGTCGAATGTAACCTCGATCTGGGGAACACCGCGGGGAGCGGGGGGAATACCGGTGAGCTCGAACTTGCCCATCAGGTTGTTGTCCTTGGTGCGCTGGCGCTCACCCTCGTAGACCTGGATCAGCACGCCGGGCTGGTTGTCGGAGAAGGTCGAGAAGACCTCAGACTTCTTGGTGGGGATGGTGGTGTTGCGGGGAATGAGCTTGGTCATCATGCCACCAGCAGTCTCGATACCGAGAGACAGGGGAGCAACATCGAGCAGCAGGATCTCGTTGGTAGACTTAGACGAGGTGTCACCGCTGAGGATGGCAGCCTGGACGGCAGCGCCGTAGGCAACAGCCTCATCGGGGTTGATGGACTTGTTGGGCTCCTTGCCGTTGAAGTAATCGGTGATCAGCTTCTGGATGCGGGGAATACGGGTGGAACCGCCGACCAGGACGATCTCGTGGACCTGGGACTTGTCGATCTTGGCATCCGTCAGGACACGGTCAACGGGCTGCAGGGTAGAGCGGAACAGGTCCTGGCACAGCTCCTCGAAGCGGGCACGGGTGATCGAGGTGTAGAAGTCGATGCCCTCGAACAGGGAGTCGATCTCGATGGAGGTCTGAGCAGAAGACGAAAGAGTGCGCTTGGCACGCTCGCAGGCGGTGCGGAGACGGCGCAGAGCACGGGCGTTGGTGCTGACATCCCTATCAAGACTGTTAGTATAAATGTTCGGATAAAAAATGCGAGGAAAGATGCAATTCATGTTGCGATGAGATAGTATGTATGGGGGTTGGCGGGATGGGGGAAAAAAACATGCAATTTTCTCATCGCGATCCTCAATTCTCGTCGCAACTCCCACCACAATCTCTCATCGCAAACCCCCTTCGCAGCCTCATCGGATAGAGTCGCGTTTGGGGTTGCGATGAAAAATTGTGCAGGGGAAGTCGCGATGAGATAATATGAAGGGTTGCGACGAAAAGGTCATGTGATTTGCGGGGTGTAGAGGGAAGGTGCGACTGGCGTTGTTTGTATTTTTCCCACTAAGGAAAGAGCAACCGGTCTGACCACCCGAATGTAACATCCACGGTGACAACCACAGAAATTGCAAAACACAACATCGCGAGATAAACGATGGGATGAAAGGGAGGGAGTAATTGGAGGGGGGGGGGGGGGTAAAACTGACTTCTTATTTTTTCTCTTGAATTCTTGGACGAAATGGTTGACGAGGCGGTTGTCGAAGTCCTCACCACCCAGGTGAGTGTCACCGGCAGTGGACTTGACCTCGAAGATACCCTCCTCAATGGTGAGGAGCGAAACATCGAAGGTACCACCACCCAGATCGAAGATCAGGACGTTGCGCTCGCCCTCAACCTTCTTGTCGAGACCGTAGGCGATGGCGGCGGCAGTGGGCTCGTTGATGATACGCAGGACGTTGAGGCCGGCAATGAGACCGGCATCCTTGGTGGCCTGGCGCTGGGAGTCGTTGAAGTAGGCGGGGACAGTGACAACGGCGTTGTTAACGGTGCCACCCAGGTAAGACTCGGCGGTCTCACGCATCTTAATGAGAACCATGGAGGAAATCTCCTCGGGGGTGAACTGCTTGGTCTCGCCCTTGAACTCGACCTCAATGACGGGCTTGCCGGCACGGTCGACGACCTTGAAGGGGAAGTGCTTCATGTCGGCCTGGACCTCGGCGTCGGCAAACTTGCGGCCGATCAGACGCTTGGCGTCGAAGACCGTGTTCTGGGGGTTCATGGCGACCTGGTTCTTGGCGGCATCACCAATCAGACGTTCCGTGTCCGTGAAGGCCACGAAAGACGGCGTGGTGCGGTTACCCTGGTCGTTGGCGATGATCTGGAGGGAGAGTTAGTAGCTGTGTCTCAAAAAAAACGAGCTCCAGAGCTTCGAGGGCAGCTTCAAAAGAGCTGCTGAAAGGGAGAAATACATACCTCAATGCGATCATCACGGTAGATACCCACGCAAGAGTACGTGGTACCCAAATCGATACCGACGGCGGGAGCCATGGTGTCTGATGTGAATGTGAGCGGGGAAAGATGTGATGGGATGTGAAAATGAGAGAAATGAGAATGGTAGAAAGCTCTCGCAATGCAGAAAAAAAGAAGCAGAGAGAGGGGTAGTTTGAAGAGAATGAGGAGGAAAAGAGAAGGAAGGGAAAAAGTGAGAGCGGATGCAGAAGTTTGCTTATATGTGTGAAAACTTGGGCAGGCGAGGAAGGAGTGAAAAGGCAGTGGGCAAAAAATGAAGGTGCTGGCAATGAGCAATGGCGGGCGTTGGTTGGCGGGACACTACCAAAAAAGTTGCAAGACGGAAGGTTCGAGAAAGCAACAGAAACGATTTGACCCCACCAGCAGCTTCCTGCAGCTCTTTATGGTGGGGAGTAAAGAGCGTTGGAGGGGCCTGACGACCTTACGTAGTGCACTATTCTACTAGGCTGACGCCCCGCGGCTGCAGGGGAGTTGCCAATTGGGCCAATCAGGGGCCCCACAGAAGCTACTGGGCGACCAGCGAAGGGAGAGAGGGGCAAATTCAGGTTGACGAAACTGGCTGGTTCTCGGCTGCTCGTGCTGGTTCGTGCTTGTTCGTGCTGGGCTCTGGGCTGAACTGGAAGCTGCTGGATAATGCACGTCGACGCTGGAGAGAAATAGGCAATGCTGGAGATCAGTGGGCGGTGGGCACTGGCAACTTGTGAGCTTGCCTCGCTTGCCTGAAGCTGCAAGCACTTTGACACCAAGCTCCAATGGACAAGCACTCTTGCACTTTATCGACACCCCTCTGTTCGGGCTAGGCAAAATGATCTGGCAATTGCCACCCCTCCTTCCTTGTCTGACGAACAGCGAAAAAAGTGAGAAGCACAAAATCTAAATCTGAAAAAACTTCATTGAGTGGCCCAGTGGCAACGACCAAATAACCCGGCATGCAGGAAAGCAGGCAATGATGCACAATGCTCTCCCCAGGCTTGACGACGTCAGAGTGATCTGAGAGAAATGTCCGCGACGGCCGGTCCTACGATGCAATGCGGTGGAGATGAGGACGTGAAAGAATCTAGACGGCGACCCGAGAAGAGCTTTTCTTGATTACTGTGGGCCACCAAAATGTGAGGCAAAAAGGACCTTGCACAAGAGCCACATACCTACTATCTCACCTGTGTTGTCTTGCGGAGCATTTGTATCTTTACCAGCTTACTTGTCGAGTCTGTATCTTGCTTTACCTAATTATTGAGGCTTTTGGGGTCGGTCCTTTCTGGTGCTTGTGGGTGTGATGGGTTGCTGCTTCCTATTCTTTTTGTAGATGATGACGCCCCTTTCTTGGTACCTTCCCCCATCTCCATTGGCAGCCCCAATCTGCCCCACTGGTGAGAAGTGGAAGGAACGTCAAAGAACTGGAATAAGAATAGGAGTTACTGGACGATGGAGGCAAAATTGGTCTTAAATAAGCTCCCAAACGACAAAGCCTTGGACGCCGCTGCTCTCAACCCGCATTTCCACCCCTTCGGCTCCATTTGGGACCAAGGCTCCGATAGAGCTCTTATGTGGTAGCTGGGCTGAGAAAAAGGGAGAAATTCGGGACGATAACGAAGCTATTGATATGATTACAAGCTGGAGCTGCACGGGAGTCAATGGAGCTTCAGTGCATTAAAGGGACATTAGCCGTCAGTAAAGAAAGCTTCACAATGGCCGCAGCTGCTGTGAATAGCTCCAAGTGACTTGGTCGTTCGGATTGGGCGGGGGTTGGGCGGATTGTCGGCGTAGTAAGACACGCGCGCCGGCGCCGTGGCCAGGAAAGGTGGCCGTGAGTAAGAAAAAGGAGACAAAAGCCGAGATCCTGAAAAAGATTGATAGCAGGGATGGTAGAAAGTGCAGCGCCGTTGTTGATGGAGGGTTAAAAAAAACAGGCATCATACTGCATGTCGCTCACTCACATCTGTCTTTGATCTTTCAAAGTGCCTTGCCCAGGAACTTCGATGGTGTGGGAGCCAATCGGTCGCTGGGCAAAATGACTGTCAGGGGCCTTAGACAGATGACTCTGCTGGGCGCCCCTTGCGATCCCCTTTTTGTTGCCTCCCAACGGCTGTTGGATGTTAGTTGTTGAGCTGTAGATCGAGGCACATAAAACATTCAATAATCAGTCACGTGATCTCGAAAGTTCCATCGATCAAGGTGAAGAAATGGTGAAGATACTCTGGGAGTGGAAGGGAATGCAACAAAAAGGCACAAGTAGCTACGCTAAGAATAGTTTATTCAAAGTCTATGACTCGGAAGTCTCCAATCTGACGCAAGAGAAATGCCAATGGGCAACCAAAGCTATGGGAGCCATGCTAAAAAAGAAGAACATAGAAAAGAAAATGTGAAAAGACAAATTGCTCAAGTATATGCCAGCCGTCTTTAGATTACGGGCAATTTTCTGGTGTCTGGAGATGAAATGCAAAAAAAAACAAAAAAAAATAAGACATTAACCCAAAGATGTCCAAACCCGTCTATACCGAATGACAAAAGAAAATGAAGAAAGGATGAAAAAATAGGACACAAAGATGTGAGAAAAAAAGATCGTCAGAGCATAGTAGTTTTCTTCAAGCCTCTCTGCTCAGTGGCTTATGGCTCACTGCTGCTGAGACTGGTTTGGCTGCAGAGGGTTCCGCGGCACGTTGGTGACGTTGCGGCCGGCTGACGAGGCCGAAGCCGCGCCCTGGAGCGTGTTGGGCGCCGGAGACGGCGTCTGGTATGCCGGCTCGCCGCCCGTGGCCGAGGCATACGCGGAGTAACCCATTGCGGCTGTGGTACCCGCAGGCGGTTGGGCCAGGTACGGGTTGTTGCTCTGGTTGTTGCTAGTGGTCGAATACAACGGAGCGCTTCCGGGGTCCATGCTGGCTCCGGCACCACTGGTCGTGTGGATCGGGCTGCCACGCTCGAGATCAAACGACGGGCCACCACGGCGCTGCGAGGACGACACGGACGCGTACCGCGATATGTCGGCCGGCGGGAGATCACCGCCGAGGTGCATGGGCGGCAGGCCCTGGCCGGCCTGGCGACGGCCCTTTTGGCTCTGCGTCTTGAGCAGATCGTTGCGAATGGCCTCGACGTCCGTGGTGGTGCGCGAAGCCGACGAAGCACCGCGCTGGCGCGAACGCGAGGCGGCGGACTGAGAGACGGACGACGAGGGATGCAGGTACGAGGTCGACGTGGCAAAGTTGTCCTGGCGCTCGCGCTCCAGCGAGGACTCGCGTGAGCCATTGTTCAGAGTGTAGTCGTCGTTGTCGGCCAGCGGGTTGCGCGTGTTGAGCTCGTTGACGGCGCGCTTCTCAGCGCTCTTGCTCGAACTGCGGCTTGCACTGCCACCGGCGGAGGGAACATGGGGGACCATGCGGCCCTGGTTCTTGTCCTCGGCCGACTTGGCACGAGCGGTCGCAGCGAATTCGTCCGTCACCGAGACCGAGTACGTCGGGTTCAGAGGGCCGCCAGCTGCGTCACCGCCACCGCCAGGACCGTAGATGGGAACCTTCTTGAGAGCTAGCGCCAAAGCGCACATGAACTTAGAGCGGCGTGTACCACGGACAATGTCATTGTGCCAGTTGGACTTGTGCTTGATGGAAACCTTGAGTTGGAGCTTGTCACAGTCACCGACGCCCGCCACGCTGAAGGCAATATCGGGCTGGAAGTCGCGCGAGTTGTCGGGGTGGCGGACAAACTTCTCCATCTCCAGGCGCAGAAGCTCGATGTCCTCGAAGCTGGTGTCGTACGAGACATTGACGTCAATAGTCTCGCGCATGGCCTTACTGCGCGACACGTTCTCGATCCACAGGTTGTTGAGCACGATGTTGGCCACCTGCACGACCTGCATCTTGTCGATGCGGTTGAACACGGTGTACAGCAGCGAGATCTTCTCGACGACCAGGTACTCCTTCTCGGGGCCCTGAATATCGACACGGTCACCGACGTCGAACGGGTGCTTGACGAAGAGGAAAATGCAAGAACCGAGAATTTCCTGTGTAGTAACAGCGAAGACAAAGGAGAGGGAAAGCAGGGCAGTACCGGCAGTGGCGAGGGTCGTAATGAAGCTGCTCTGGAAGAAGGCGAGGAAGATAAAGATGACAACAAGCAGGACTAGGAAGAGCAGAACGCTATCAAAAGCGGCCAGGGCCTCGCTAATGTCTTTCAGGCTGTTGGCCATGGCCTTGCGCTCCTTGCCAATCTGCACGACCTTGCGGATCATCTCCTCGAGGCTGATGTCACCGTTCGCGTCGGCGTCGATGGCAGCGAAGCACTCCTCAGCGTCCTCCTTGTGGGTAGGGCCAAGAACCTCCTCGATATCACCTGGGTACAGAGCCTCATTGTCCTCAACTACAAACGACATCCAGATACGGCGGGCCAGAGCCTCAGACGACCGGGTCTTCTCGAGGGCCTCGACGACAATGGAGTGAGCCGAGTTGGGGTTGAACACCTGCTTGCCGGTGATTTCCGAGGCCAGGTTACCAAAGACGGACGTGACCTTGTCACCGAAGCGGCCCACGTTGCCGATGATGCGCATGGGGGCACCAGAGTTGCCCTTGTTCTTGCCGCCGCCACCACGGCGACCAAGCATGGCCTCGATACTGTCGTTGATGATGTAATCATCATCGGCAAACTCCTCACAGTACATGGGGAAGAGAGTGCGCGAGGCGTCGTACATGAGACCCAGGAGGTAGATATCACGCTTCGACTCCTTGATTCGGTTGGAGAAAGAACGAGCATGGTAGCTGATGCTCATCAGGTGGATGATGGCACGCTCTCCCAGGAAAACGGCAGACGACACGAACAGAGCGCCAAAAATATTGGTCAGGGCGTAGATCCAGGTGATGTTGCTGTTGGTGAAGAGGAAACGAAACACCAGCCAAGTCACAAGGGCCCAGAAGAAGAGCGACAGCGGGACCTCCAGGCCGCGGAGGACGGTCGCGTACTTGCGCGTGCCGGAGCTGATGACACCACAGAAGAAGACAAAAACGACGGGAATCAGGCGGGCGACAATCTTGCCTGCCCAGAGACCGGCCCATGACGCTTCAAACCAGATGAAGAGGTGGAAAAGCGGCGGACCATACTCCCGAGTCGGTGGATCGGTGGTGGCGTTTGTGACATGTGAGCCGAGGGGAATGGTGTTGGCATTGCCAGTGACGGGAAGAAGAACGAGAGGAATGGCGAGCAAAAATGCAACCGGGATGATGTAGATGAGGTACCGTGTCATTGAGGATGCAGCCACGAGGCGTGTGTACAGGCGGCCCATGAAGTTGAGGGCCACCTCAGAGTCCGTGCCGCGACGCTTAATATGCTCGGGCTCACCTCTCTTCAAACGCCGACGTCCGATGGGACCCGGTGGGTGTTTGAAAAGGTGGTTCTTTTCGTCGTGGGTGCTGCTACCGCCAGCGGTGCCGGGGGTCTCGCCCATGGACCGCATACGCTCAATCTCCGGACCAACGCCGCCCTGATTGGCCTTGCGGGCGCCAAAGGAGGCATTGGAGCGGATAGGGGCGAGCGGGATGTCGCCCTCTTCGTGATCCATGTGGCTACTGTGGTCGTCGAGTCCTCCTTGGTTTCCTAGTTGTGAGAATCCCTGGTATTGGGGGAAGCGGGGTGATGTGATGGGCGAGGTCGGCATTCGATCGGCGGTTGTGAAGATACTGTGTCCGGGATATAAGAGACTGTCAAAGCCTCGAGATGAGTTGATAATCAGACGACGCGCCAGTGAAGGGCGTGAGGGAATATGGTATTAAAAACAGAAAATGTCGACTGAGGAAAAATAAGGTTTGTTTGGAAAGTACCGGTCCCGACGGCACTGTTCGCGGGCCAAAGTCTAGCTTTGAGAGCGCCTGTGTATCGATATTCAGAATATGAGAGAGAAGAAGGAGAAGCGAGCGTTAAAAAGAATGGACGCACTGAAAGCAAAACGGTGAGATGGATGTGAGAGGGAAGAAGCCGTGCAGCTTAGATCGTTCAGATCTGAGTTCAAACACGAAACAGGAAGAGAGAGGGGTGAAGGTGATGAAGAACGGGGGTAGAGAGTGAATAGACGTAGAGGAGATGTAGAAAGCAACGCCAGAAAAATAACGAGAGATAAGACGTTTTGTTTTGTCGTCAGTCACCCTGATGAAGAGATACAGGGTCTATTTTAGGGACGCGTTGGTTGTAAGTATGCAACGGAATGCAACAAAGGGAAATAAGGGGAGATATAAAACAAAGGAGACGGGGCAGCAGGGGTGATGGCTGTCGAGATCCAAATAAAGAACGAGGGTGAACGAGAGTGAAAGAGAGAAGAAAGAAACGAGCGAGAAGGACAGCGTCGGGATGTTGAAAAGAAATGGTTTGGCAGATGGAGAAAAAAGAATGGATCAAAGGTCAAAAAGATCAACGCAATCATAGAAAGAAAATAGGGAAAGAGTGGGCAGGCAACACAAGTTCGAGATGCAAAAGAAAGGAAGGCGCACATGCACAGTACACAGAAGAGGGAAGGAGCGAGAGAGGAGGTTGAATGCGCATCACGGGCGGCGACGAAAGGCATGTGGAGATCCGCATAGATTTTTTTTTGGTTAGCACCCTGGCACCCTCGCACCTTCCCCTGCTTCTCTGCGCCTTCCGTGCTAGCTAGACTAGATACTGCTAGGGGTGGGAGGGTCCTGCCCAGCAAGACAGAAAAAACCGGTTGTGCTTGAAGACAGTGGTGCCTGTGGAGCGCTAACAGTGGAGACATACAGTGCGTACAGGGAAGGCACGTCTAGCATTTGCAGTTAAGAGAATGAAGGTTCATGAAGAGAAAAAGCCAAAGAGATATGCAAGGCAGTTACTATCGCGCAGCAGGTCCCAGGGGTAGTTGCACTGTTTCTCCACCACGGCGCATCTTACGTCTTCGTTCGACAGGCGAATGAAAGGTGGAAGGAATTAAAGGACCTATGCAAAAGACAACGCACAGCATATCAAGCGGCGCGGCTGCACAAGGGGGCTCAAAAACCAGAGCACGTTGAAACACAGACGAGTTCAGGGGTCGGAGACAGCCCAACGGCGAAGAATTTTGGGCCGGCCTGGGCCATCATTTGAAAAGACAGAGCAAGCGGGCTGGTTGGATGGCGACGCGGCCCCTTTTCTTCGCCCAGTTGCCTTCGCGTTTCAGGATAAACAACCACGAGTGAGGAATGCAAAAAGCAAGGGCAGAAACGAGAGACTGCTGGGGCTCGTACTGGGGTCGGTCCCAGGGAGGCTCGAGAGGCCAAATAGGGGGATCCACTGGAGTGGGCAAATGACATGTTCGAACGGTGGTGAACGGCAGGAGCGACCTACAGTGAATTGCGGGCAACGGAGACCCGAGGCCCGCTCCTGCCCAGGTTTCGAGTGTTCGTACGTACCTGCCCAGTCCCCACCGACGACTGCGAAAAGATCTGCGCTTGGCGATGTGTGGTGGTAATGGCTGAATGGGTAGCCGTCGCGAATGATGGGAAGGAGCCGCTTGGTGGACAAAGTATTTACGGAGTACGGAGTACACACAATGCTCTTGCTGTTCGTATCGCAAAATGAAAAGGGAGTGCAATGCCTGCTCGTGGCGTTCGTGTCTGCGCAAATGGCAGCGCTGCAATTTGTTTCAAACATGCAAAATATGCAAACATCCAGGGACGTCCAAACAATTCAAAAATAAACGGCCGGGCAGCTAGTCTCCGTCGGGTTGGCCATCTGGCTGCTCCCGTCGTCCCTGAATGGACAGGCTGTTGGGTCAAATTTGCCTTTCTTATTTGCCTCTTAAAAAGTTTGTGCCTTTTCTTTTCTCGTCTTTTCAATTTCTTCGTTTCTCTGTCGCCTTCCGCATTTGCTTTGGTTTTAGGATTTTTGCCTTTTTCTACGCCGTATTTGGACTGGCTTCGGTGGCTTGCTGGGGCCGTTGGCGGTTCCTGGCGCAGGCACTGTCTTGTCCGCTAAAACCCCTTCGTCAACAATGACGTTGGAAAGTGGCAAAACGGACAAAAAAAGAGCAAAGAGAAAAACAAAGAGAAGGACAAGACACGTGCAAAAACAAAAGAGAAAATAAACAGAAAAAATCCCAGAAAAAATGAAAGCAAACGAAAGCACATGGAAAATGTATGAACGCATCGGCTCCACTTATTGGGCAAAGTTGGGCCTATGCGATCATGATATGCTCCGTAATGAGGTAGATATTCTGTAATTGCCGAGCCCAGATGAGTCCATGTTACTTTGTAACAGTCTGTGATCTGTTTTTTCAAGTTCGTATTGGGTCTGCCCTCAAATTGAAGTAAAACAGCGGCGTCAAAGTTGTGTGCTCTGAAGTTTTTGTATTTTATCATCTCCCGCTGAAAAGCTGTCACGCGTTCATCCTATATCATACACCTCTGCTATGTCTTGAGGACACAGGCAGACACAAGAACAAACAAGAATTGCCCAGTTTCGATTTGATTTGCATATGCACTCTACGTGCACGACAGACCCTACCGACTAACCGCCCAAGGGGTGCCATGCACAGTGTGCTGCCATACGAGTACGAAATATGGTATCCCTTTCTGCGAGTAGTTTTCTTTGAGATGCATCTCAGGTGCACTTCAACGTTGAAGGATCCCCTATGGACGTAATGGAAATTTGTCGATCGATGGACGAGGGGAAACGGCGGCGGGAAGACAAGAATAGTCAAGCAGCCAAGACAGTAGATTGTTCGGTTGTCGACAATAACAGTTTGATGGCTCACAACGCACAACTACTCTCTCCCGTACGACCCGGAGACAGTATCTAGCACCGCTGTACCACACACACGCGGGCAACTGACACATTCGAACGCGGGTCACGTAACCCCTGCAAAAGATCAGCCCCTCCATCAACGCGTTTTCTTACTGTTTTGTGCTCTCGATTTTCAAAGAGGTTTTCTCTTTTGCTCATCTTGACGTGGGAAAGGGCATTCCTTCGCATAGTTAGCTTCGCTTACCGTTGCGGACCACGTCCGTCCTCCGCGAAGCTGTCTTGGTTGAAGGAGATGTTCTTGGTTACCTGGTTACAAGGGCGAGAAGGGCTAAAGGGCAAAGAGCAAGGCAACCGGGCAGCGCGAGAACACCGAAGGGGGGGAAAAGAATCTCGAAATTCCAGCTCCAGCTCCCGCATTTGCTTTATCAGAGATATGCATCCACAAATGCACCCTTTGGTTGACGTGGCATCGGTCAGTGGAGGGGATCAGCACTGTAAAAACTTAAGAAATATGGAATCGAAGCCCCCATCCAAGTAGATCCCCTCGATACCCCAGCCATCGATGCAAACGAGGTTGTGATGCTGCATAGAACATCACAGAGCATGTGCTTCTTATCCCCGCTTCGAGACATGCTCACACGCCATTGTGGAAGAGGATGCACGAGTCTTGGTCCAAAGCCTGCTCAGCCTGCAGAAGCGAAGGGGATAGCGCAGGGAGTTGGCTGCGCCGGTCGGTGGAGACTGCCGCATGCCTCAGGGTTAGGGAAGGTTTCAATTCTTCTGTTTCTCGCAGTCTTTTGCCGACAACGCAACCTTTTCCACAAAACGCGTGCACACACTTAGGCAAGCCCGGGCTTCCCAACCCCGAGGTTTTTCGAGCGTGAACAAATGTCAAAATGGAAGCGGAGAGCGGAAAGTAGACAGCGCGGGCAAAAGGCGGACGGATAGCGGACAGAGAATGGACAACTTGGAATCTGCCCAGGGTGCATCCCCAGTTTTGTTAGTCCATCTCTCCATCAAAGGCAACCGAACACGAGGAGAAAGAGAGGCGCACGGGGCGGCATGCGTAATTATTGACGATGCTGGGAAAAGAAAAAAGAAAGGGAATGACAAAGTACGACGTATATGCAAAAGAACAACGTATGCTGCACTCCGCATAATGGAGTGGCATGGCCCGCGATGTGGACGAACACGCTTCGCCTAGGCTTTCCAAATCGAGGCCGCTCTCGGGTTATGAAAAGTGGCGGGAGTGGCTGCACTGCTCCAGGGGCCTACTAAAACAAGGCGAAGGCAAACAAAGCGGAAGGAGCTCAAAATGCACACTGCCTCCAGGCAAATCAACGCGATGTATAGTGATGCATATATTGGGAAGAAGAATATGATATCCTTCTCAAACTTACGAAGTAATGTCGTTGAGGAAGGTACGACCAATGACACGTCGTTCGTCGTTGTTAAACGGCAGGCACGAGATGGCTTGGCAATTAGTGGTGGCCCAAGCTCTTTCGAGGGGACTTGCAAAAAAAAAGTGACTTCTGCACCTTACTAAAACGGTGCAAAAATGCACCACACAAAAGTACCTCCTATAGTAATAGAAAGTATCATCAATTTGAGCTTCCGCTTTGTAGCGTGACATCACGAAAAAATTTAAGCCTCAGACGACATCCCACGTCGGTCCAGCCAGCAGCGAGCGACGTCACAACCACGGCCCAATTGGCCCTCGACGACATATCCCAGCCTCTCTATACTCGCTATCTCGACCGTATTCGCCATGCGGTTCGTCTCGAGGTCCTGTCTGCCGTCCTCGGCTCTCCTCCGGGCGTCGGCTCTCCTCCGGGCGATGGCAAGCTCCTCAACAGCCCGCCCGGCCACAACACGCCTCCTCTTCCGCTCCTACTCCTCAGAAACTCCGGATGCCCCGCCACAGCCATCACAGCCATCACAACCATTACCACCACCAGGCCCCCAGCCGACGATTGACGTCAAAGCAATTCGTTTCAATGCCCAACAATACTCGGAGAACTGTGTGCGCCGCAACTATGCCGCCATGGCCGACTACCCTCAGCGAATTGTCGACCTCCACCAGCAGCTAGAACAGAAAAAGAAGGACAACCTGTCCCTGCGCCGGTCTGCCAACCGCTCCAAGAAACAAATGGTTGGTCCCCAAGGCGAGGAAACACCTGGCCGGGAGGATCTCATTGAGGAGGCACGCAAAACCAAGAAGGAGCTGGCAGCGGCCAAGGCTGCCGAGAAGGCTCTCGGCGACGAGATCAACGGCCTGGCCCTGGCTCTGCCTAACCTGACGAGCAGCGACACACCTGACCGCGAGCAGGCTGTGCTCAGCTACATTAACTGCGACGGCGAGACGAGCACGAGCACAAGTGAGAATCAGGGAGAGGGTGAGGCAAGCCTGGCGAATGAGGGCGCTGGTAAGCCAACCACCGAATTCGGCACACCGTCGCCGTCCATCATTTTCAAGACTGCACCCGACACGTGGCGGTCTCATGCTGATATCGGCACGGAGATGGGGATCCTCGAGTTCCCAGCTGCTGCCGCCGCATCCGGCTGGGGCTGGTACTACCTCCTTGGTGACGGTGCCCGTCTCGAGCAGGCTCTTGTCCAGTACGCCCTGAATGTGGCCCACCGCCACGGCTGGCAGATTGTGTCGCCGCCCAGCATCGTGCGTAATGGCATCGCCGCGGCTTGTGGCTTCCAGCCGCGTGACCAGGGCGACGAACAGCAAATATACACGCTCGAGGGCATGCCACTCAGCCTAACGGCCACCGCTGAGATCCCAATTGCCGCTCTATACGCCGACGCCACCATCGACGTGTCCCCTGAGAAGCCCATCCGCTGTGCTGCCGTGTCTCGCTGCTACCGTGCCGAGGCCGGCTCGCGTGGCACTAGCACCAAGGGCCTGTACCGCGTGCATGAGTTCACCAAGGTCGAGATGTTTGCCTGGACGACACCAGACCTCGAAGACAGCACCGACACCTTTAACGAGCTTGTCGATGTGCAGACAGAGATCTTGTCGAGCCTCGACCTGCCGTGCCGTGTGCTGGAGATGCCGGCCACAGACTTGGGTGCGTCCGCGTACCGCAAAATTGACATTGAGGCATTCTTCCCAGGCCGTGTCCGGGCACCCAAGGCCAAGGATGGCAGCAGCGGTGTGTACACCTACAGCACTGGCTGGGGTGAGGTGACGTCGGCCAGTATCTGCACCGACTACCAGACGCGGCGACTTGCGACGCGTACACGTGACAGCACAGACGCTGGAAGCGGGCTGACCTTCCCCTGGACGATTAACGGGACGGCGCTGGCTGTGCCGCGGATCATTGCCGCGATCCTCGAGAACGGCTGGGACGAAGCCACCAAAACTGTTGCGATCCCCGAGTGCCTGTGGCCGTGGATGGATGGTCAAGAGAGACTTGGAAAGCCGGAGGACCTGGCAAAGCTTGTAGTTCCCGAGCCTGAAGTTTCCAGTGATTCAAATTAACAACGACATAATGATGTAATATATAAAGTCACCACTTTCATGATACACTTGTTTAAATATAGAAAGGCATTCAGACACGCATTGACCAAAAGACACGAAAGAAAAGGCCATATCAGGTATTGAAAGAACGAGAAGAAGCTCCAAGAATAAAGGAAGACGCGTAACAAAGTAAAGCAAAGCAATAACGAGATAAATATCATAAAGGCAAGAAAAGCAAGTGCAAATACCAAATAACAAAAGGCGCGACTTAAAACCCAATCAAAAAGTAGCAATATCATGAAAGCTCCGTCATCATCCAAAAACAGAAACAGAAAAAAAGACAGTCGCTCTCACAAGCGTCGCCTGCTCCGAAATTCCCATCCCTTTGCGAAACCAAACACACCAAATCATCTTCCTAAAAGAAATGTACATGATCAAGAAAAGAAACTGTCACCCTCTCCAATACTCGAAACAATCTTACACCTCACTGCCATACAACACCATCTCGCCCGGCGCTGCCGAGCTCACCTCACTGCTTGTCCATTGGCTCATCACATCGTTGTCGTCGTCGTCGTCTCCAGAGTAAAACTCGCTGGTTTCGCTCTGTGCATCACCAGTCACTACTGATGTGCCCACGCTTGACCGCCGCAGTGTGCCTGCTTCGCTGTGCTTGTCGTCGTCTTTGTCGTTGTCATCGTCGTCGCAGCAGTCGTCAAAGTCATCAGCACCGGCCCGTTTGTAGGGGACGATGGCGGCACTGATTTCTTCGCCACGCGGTGTGTTGTACCCAGCGGGTTCGTCGTCGTCACCCTCCGGCATGTCGCGGTCATTCTCCTCGTCACTCTCCTTCAGAGGAACGTTCTCCTTATCCATCTCAAGGCTACCATAACCCTTGGTAGGGAGACGACCACCCCAGCTGCTCTTGCGGAGACCACCAGGGCCACCGACATTGGCGCGCACGCTGTTGCTGCGTTTGATGCTACCGCTCGACACGCTGCTGTTGATCTGGCTCAGAGACAGGATTCTCCGAGAGCCGTTGGCACTACCGTTGGCAGCGACACCGACAGGCGAGTTTGTCGGCAGAGGGTTGCGCTTGGCCGACATGGCCATGTTGAACGCAGACCGCGGCTTGCTCTCGGCCGGTGCGGCTCTGGTTGCGGCTCTAGGGGTGTTGTCGCCTGTAGGTGGGGCTTCCTTCTTGGACGGCACAACACGCTTGCGGTTCATAGCCTCGCGGCCCTTGTTCGCCTTTGCCATGAGAAGCACCCGCGAGTGATCCATGACACCCTCCAGAATGCGACGCTCGAGGCCCTCGGCACGCGCTTCCATTTCGTGGAGCTCCTCGCGGCGAAGGTGAAGAGCAGTCTCCAGAGAAGAGACATCCGCGGTCAACCGGATCTTGTTGCGCTGGAAGGTCTCCTGCTCGGCACGTAGGCTTGCCACGCTCTCCTTGAGTCTGTGCTCCTCCTCGCGAAGAGCCTCCACGCTGGCCTCAGCTTGCTCCTTCTCAACCTGGCGACGCTCCAGAGCAATGGTAGTCTCCTGCAGCGTGCGCTCGCGGTCCTCGTGGTCGTCAGCAATCCGCTGTGTCTGTGTCGACATGTACTGTGCGAGGTCGGCAGCCGTGCGCATCACTTGTTGGTGCACCTTCTCGAGAGTCTCAAGCTGAGAGAGAGTCCGGTCAGCCTTGTCATCGGCAACACGTGAGTGGCCCATGAGCTCGTCGAGCTGGTCGAGCTTCTCCAACTTCTCCAGCTTGTCAAGTTTGTCGAGCTGGTCAAGACTGTCGAGCTTAGTGTAGGCCTCCTGGGCGACCTGGGTATGCTCTACAATCTTGTCGATTTTCTCGTGTTGAGAGTCAAAGGCACGTCCAGCGAGCTGAGTCAGATCAACAATCTGGTCAAGCTTCGCCAGCTTCTCAAGACTGACAAGGGCCTGGCTGGTGGTCTCGGCCTGAGCAACGAGATAGTCCATCTTCTCAAGCTTCTCCAACTTTTCGAGCTGATCAAGTTGGTCCAGCTTTTCGCGCTGCTCACCAAGAGCCTTGTCGGTATCCTCAGAGTGCTCCACCAGCCGGTCCAGTTTTTTCAGGGCCTGGCCGACTGCAAGCGTGTGGTCTACAAGAGAGTCCATTTTGTCGAGCTTGGTAAGAGCGTCGGTCGCCCGGTCGGTCTGGCCAACAAGCTTGTCAAGTTTCTCCTGCATTGTCGTGTCATCGTACTTCTCAATCGGCGGCAGCAGCGGCATTTCTGGCGCTTTGGCCTCGACGAGCTGTTCTTGAATCGTGGTGGTCGACGACTTGGAGTGCTCAAAGTGCTCACTGACGACCAGCAAGACATCCTTGATGGTCTCAAGAATCTTGGGCTGGTACTCGGTGACGTGGCCCTGGACACCCTGAACAGCCTCGATGGCCTGCAGCACATGATCGCGGGTCTGCTGGTGTTCCGCCTTGCCATCCGAGTGGTTCTCTTCCGCCTTGCTGGCCATATCATCGACGCGTTCGAAGACCGTCTTGGATGCCTCCTCCATCTTTTCCAGAGACTCGGTGACGGCCGAGCCGAGAGTGTCGATGAGAAGCTTGAGCTCGTCTGCGATGTCTTTGGTGCCAACAACGGCAGCCTCCATGTCCACGTCGCGGCCCTCGCTTATCCGCATTCGATCGTCGGCAATGGCTTGGAAATCATCAAATTTGGCCACCAGTTCACCAATACGCTCGTCGATCTTGGCCTCCAGGACGTCGGTAGTCTGCTGGATCCGCTCGTCAGACTCTAGCTTGGCGCCGACGACTCCAGCTCTTGACTCCTCGAACTCGTTCCGCATTGTCTCGTACAGGTCGTGCAGGTCGGAGCTGTTGCGGCCGATTGTGTCACTAAGAGAATCGAGAATTTTGCCGACCGACTCAATACCAAGAACACCGTCTTCAAGACGGTTCTTGACAGTCTCGTTCAGAACCTCAAGGAAGTCCTTCACGTCCTGAACACGCTCGCCGACACCAGCAACCTCAGCCTGGCACTCTTCAGAAGCCTTGACAGCGACAGCAGAGTCCATCTCAAGTTGGCTCCGCACATCGCGCACAATGACGGCGAGGCTGAGAAGGTCATCCTTGGACGGCAGGCCAGTGCTGTCGTCGGCCTGGGACATGCGCTCCACAGCAGACTTGACCTGCAGGCAGGCAAGAGCGATCGCGTCCACATCCGTCTTGGTGACCCTCTCCGGATCGTCGAACTGCTTTTCGTGGCGCTCCTTCAGCTCATCGAAGCCGTTGGCCACCTGGGCAACAAGAGACTCCACCATATTAACATCCTCGCGTGACGACAGACCGTCCATTTGTGCCTTGAGGTCGACGAGGCTGTGCTTTGTATCAAGAACAAGTGTCTCGATGGTCTCGATGTGGTCCTTGCGCAAGAACTGGTCGCCGTCAATGAGGTCGTCCAGGCGAGCCTTGGTGTTGCGGAGGATGGTCTCGATGGCCTCAACATCCTCGCGAGAGGCGGCGTCAGTGGAGGGGCGGGGAGCAGGGGCCTCCTCGGGATCGGAAACGGTTGAGGCAGGCGGGACCTCGCGGCTGGCCAGGCCCGTGACGGACTCATGGATGGCATGGAGCTTGGTCTCCATTTCCATAATCTTCTCCTTCCACTCGGCGTCACGCTCTGTGGTGAGTGCTGACGACGGGTCCTCGTCGGATGTGGTAGTGATCTCACGGTCGGATGTCTGCTCACTGCGTGCAGCGTCGATGACGTCCACCTTGGTGCGCAGCTGGGTAATGAGCATCTCGAGATTCTTAATGTCGTCGTGCCGTAGCATGTCAGCAGGGACAATGGCCGTGTTGCTGGTTTCGACAGTGGCCACAGCGTTGCTGTTTTGGTCCCGCAGACCGTCAATGTCGGTACGGACGTCGCTGAGACCGGACTTGAGCGCATCAAGAATCTCGTCGTTGGCCGAAAGGTCAGCAGGCTTGTTGCCGAGTCTGTCAATGCTGATGCGCAGGTCGGAAAGACCCTCCTGAATAGCGTCCAGGACCTCGGAAGTACTGTTGACATGGCGGCTGCTGATCTCGCCGCGGAGGAGGTTGACACCCTCCTGAAGCGCCTCAAGGACCTCCCGGTTGTTAGCGGGTGCGGTATTTGATTGGACGGGAATGGCCGGGACAAGAGACGTGTTGACTGTGTCGCGGAGAGACTCGATCTCCTCCTTGAGCATTTCCTTTGAGCCGTCCGATGCCTTGGAGACAAGGTCGGAGATCTCATCACGGAAGACATCGAGGGTGCGAATAAGGCCCTCAGAGAAGTCTTGGTGTGTAACTGCAGCGGCGACCTTGTCGACGTAAATCTCGAGGTCACTGCGCAGCTTCTCAAGGCCATCTCTGGTCGCATCCAATACCTGCTCCGTGTCACGGCCGTTGGCGGCGACATTCTGCTTGGCCTCATCGGAAACGGCCTTGAACTCCTCGCGCATAAACTGCATGATGTCGTGCAGGCGAGAAACAATCTCGTCACTGTTTTCGTTGGGGCCCATGGAGATCAGGTCGCGGCTTGTCTGGGGGAAGTCAAAGCCATTGAGGCCCTGCTTAACGGCGTCAACCATGTCCTCCTTGCTGATCTCAGCACCGATAGCAGAGGGGGCAACAGGGAACTCGAACTCCTCGAGGCACTCGCGCACGGCGTCAAGAACTTCGTCACGGGACATGCCACTGGAAGGCATCTGTGGCGGCACAAAGTGTGTGAGGCCCTCGACAACAGCCTTGAACACTTCTTCACGTGTAGCACCAGCAGGCTGCTCGCTACGCGGGGCGTAGTCGCGGAGGCCCTGCTCCAGGCAGGTCAGAACCTCATCGCGCTCAAGGCCAATCTGCTGAACCTCGATCTCGGGCTTGTACGTCTCCCAAGCATCCTTGACGGCCTCGATGACGTCTTCACGGCTCAACTCGGGGCGGTTGGGTTTGTTGGCTTGCGAGTCCTTGAGGGCGGCGCGCATCGAGTTGTAGACCTCCTGGTAGTCAACGGCTGGAACAGCCTCGGCGGCAGCGGCGGCAATAGTGGCAGCTGATGCAGCAGACTGCCGGCGATGCTCCCGCATGAGGTCATTCATGTGCTGCTTAAGCTCAGAGAGACCATCCTCGACGACCTTGGCCATCTCGACTTGCGTGGCAGCAGGTGGCTTGCCTTCGTCCTTAGCGCGCACTTCGACTTCGTCCAGACGACGGCCAATTTCACGGCCCATACCTAGAACCTCACCACGAAGTTCCCGAACAAGAGCCTTGACTTCTGCCGTGAGCCCGCCACCCTGGGCAACACTGTCCTTGACCGTCTTGATGATCTTGAGAACATCGTCGCTGATCACGTCGGTGATGCCAGTAGTGGGAGCAGAAGAGCGGCGCTGGTCAATGGCAGACGCGCTCGCACTCTGCAGAAGGCGCTCAGCACGCTGGGTCATGGGGCCCTTGCGGTTGTACTCGATCTCCCGCTGGGAACTGGCGGGCTCATCATCGAAGCTATAGTTGCGAGGCCGACCAGGGCCACCGCCCATATAATTGTTGCCACCCTGAGAAACAGGAACAACAGACTGCTCCTGGCGCTCCTTGACAATCTGCAAGAGTTCTTCAAGCTTAGCCGCCGAAGCCATGCCGGCAACCTTGTCGATGACTTCTGAAAGCCTGCCCATGAGCATATCCTGGCCCTCCTTTGTACCCATTTCGCGCACAATACGCTCCAGCATGGAAATGGTGTTGGGACCATCAGCAGCATACAGGGACGGCGTGCTCATAGACTCGCGGTCGAGTGATGCAGCGAAGCTGTTGGGAGACGGGATCCGAGGAAGAGAGAAAGGACGCACGGATTTTGAGAGGGGGGACGTCGCTTGAGGCTGGCCATGAGGCTTGTTGTCGATCATAAAGGGGCCACCCGGGTAGGAGTCGCGAGACCGGATGGAAGTAACCTCGCTCGCGTTGCTGATAATCTCGCGGAGGCTCTTGCGAATGTCCTCGTCTCTGGCGTTGGTCGCCTCTTTGAGGCTAAGCAGGTCGGTTGCATTGTCTCTGCTTCGCCGGCTGAGGGCCGACATCTCCTTTTGCAGAGACGTGGCGATGCTGGTCAGGCTGAAAATCTGCTTGGACAGATGCTCCATTTGCAGATGCGGCTGCTTAATCACGGTCATGGCCATGTTGTTGTTGTTGTTGTTGCCACTGCCACTGCTGCTGTTTCCACTGCGGCTCTTAGCACCGCCTGCAGAGCTGTTGGTTGAGACAATGGAGAGCGCAGGGGCCGGAGCAGGAGTAGGATCAGGCTGTGAAGTTGGCTGCTGCTGCTGCTGCTGCTGCTGCGGTGGTGGCTGCGGCAACGACTGTGAAGAAGAAGAAGAGGGGGGCATGGGAAGAGGTGCACCCGGCTCCCGCTCTTTCTGGCTTGGACTGGATGCGGCCATGCTGTGCAAGGCGAGCATGGTAGCGGACTGAGGCGGTGTGTTCTCCCCCAGAATGCTCTGGTGTGGTCGCCGGACGATGGGCCGCACGATAGGCGTCAGGCTAGGACCCGGCCCAGGGTTGGTGCTGATGGGTTGTTTGTCGTCCGAAAGGAAGGGATCGCTTCGGTTTCTAAGAGGTGTTGACGGCAAGTTGACAAGAGAGGTCTTCTCGGGAGACCGTGGGGTAGAGTTGTTGGAGTCGCGGCCGTTGTTGCTGTTTGCGCCGCTGGTCTCGATCATCAAACTGAGGTCGCGAACGGAGTTGGGCTGCAGCGACTGCATGCGGCGGTGGGATTGTGAACGTGGCGCGGAGCTGGAGGAGGAGCTCGTAGAGATGGAGCTGGTGTGTGAGAGAGATGCGCGTGGTGTGCGTTCGGGTGAGTGCTCGCCCACGCGTCTAGCAAGAGCGTTGGAGACGAGAGCGCTTTCACGGGCTTTCTCGGTGAGGGCTGCGTGGGCAGACTGGATGGCTGTCGATGTGCCCGGCCGCGAGGTACCGACACTAGGCGACTGCGGGTTCAGGGGCAACGGTGGTGGTGCCCGCTCGGGATCGGAACTGTCCCACCTGTTTTTGCGTTTCTGTGTCAGTCGACGCCAAACACCCGCCATCGTTGGGGGGACGGGGTAAAGAAAAGGATACGATTGTCATAGATCAATAAAATATGGGGATAACAAAAAGAGAAAGCCAAAGTGAGGACCAAGCTGTTTGTTTGTGGCAATATGCAAGAGCCACAAAACGAAGCACGCAAGGTAACAGAAGACACTGGCTGAACAGGCAAGCAAGACACAATAGAGAGAAAAAGGAGGCAAAAGGAAGCAAAAGCGAGGTCAAGAAAGGCAATGGGGGGAAGCAGTCACACGCACATGGGAATGAATGAACGGCCATGATCAGACGACGATGAATGCTGGTGTCTTAAGACCCGTTCGGGGTCCCAGAGAGCGACGTCGCGCTCAATGGGAGGCATTGTTGTGGGCGAGGGGTGAGGCCGCGCTGCTCGTTGAAGAGGGTAGGAGAGTGCGCTGGGTGCAATAGTCAACTGGAATGGAGCGCGTTGCGAAACGGGGGAGGAGATGCGTGGCGTGAGGGATGAGGAATGCTGGCGATAGTTCTTTGAGGATAAAGACGAAAGAAAGGGTTTTGTGATCAGCGCTCGATGCGATGGTGTACGTCTTCCAGAATGTTTTCTCACCACTCAAGGAAAGAAGCTAAATAGCAGCGTAAAGAATGAAGAAAATGAAAATAAGAGCAAGAACACAGAAGTGCTCGGGAAAGGGTGGTAAAAGAGTGTGGTATGGAAAGGCGAAGCCCAAGGGTTGATGCCTTCTTTGTTGAGATGATGGAGGTTATATCGCGAGGACTATCGCACCTGCCCGAACCAAACTTTTTGTGTATTCTGCTATCAACTTCCAGAATAACAAACAACGGAAGCCACGGGGGGGAAGAGCGGTGGCGTCTCGTCATTCGGGGAAGGGAAGGACGTGCGGGCAGAGCTTGCATGGGCACGGCCAGTGGTTGTGTGGATCAAAACAGGCAAGACGTGGGCGTGCTAGGATAAACAAACGGACCCACCCGGTGCCGGGGCAACCATGGCCTACACACCAAAGCACAGCTCGAAATAAATGTGGGTCGTATTGCAGGTCAGTCAATTTGTCGACGCACCTCTCTCACACGTCACACCCATACAACCCCGAGAGCTCTTTTCTCGCACTTATGTAAATTGGCGGCCGTTTGAACCATGCTTTTGCGCCCAACGTCCATCGAGGACGAGGACGAGGACGAGGCAATAACGCACCAAAGCAGATCAAATTTAGCGAGTCGCGTCACTTCAGTTGCTTTCTTTTTTTTCCTCTTATTTATTTGCCCACGCAATCAATTCAAGGGAGATGTTCTATGGCCGAACTAAATCGGATGAGTACAAAAAAAGACAAAATTAAGAGACAGAAAAACACACATGCCAGGGTTATTTTAACACACAAAAACGCCATCCATCCCGGACTTCCCTTTCCCCCCCAAAAAGACCATTTGTCCCAAAGAGGCCCTTTTCTATACAGCATGAAACGAGAACCCATGCATCGTCACAGCCGTTTTTTATTCCTGTTTCCCATCCGCTCGTCGCTTGCCGCTATCGCTTTTCGACCAATGCTTGCCGCTCGTCGCCATTCGCTAGAGAAATATCCGATGTCGCTCTCGTTCTTTACCGCTTCAGGGCAATGTCAAAGGCCGGGATGAGGGTCTGCGCCAGCCAGAAGGAGAAGACCAGCTTGGGACCCGTCATCAGCAGCTTGGGGACAAGACCCTTGAAGAAGGAAGAGAAGCCCTCGTTGCGGGCCATGTTAGTCAGAATGCGGAAACCGCTCTCGGGGTTGTCGAAGTTGCGGTTCTGAATACGGGTCTTGATAACGTCGAGTGGAGCAGAGACAATCAGCGAGGCAGAGGCACCGGCAATCGAGGCGACAAAGTTCTGGAACCAGGTGGCCTTGTTGTAGTCCTCGAGCTTGAACAGGAACTCCTTGGCGAAAGCGGAACCACCGAAGAGCTACACAGTAGAAGCGGCACCGTTAGCACAGGCACAGAGTATGCATTGGAATGCACGGAAGCGGCGTGGGCCGGGAGGGGAGGAGGGGAGGCGGGGAAAACGTACAGCAAAAGAACCGGGGGCGTTGCGGGCGGCAGTCCAGCCCCAGCCACGGTACAGACCAAAGCCCTCATCACGGATGATGCGCAGAACACCGCGGCCACGGAAAGCCTCGGGGTTCGTCTGGCGCTTGATCTTGAGGACGTCGAGGGGCAGGAGAACAATCTCACCAATGCCAATCAGACTGCCAGCGGTGGAGTGCATAATGGCCTTGCCCGTCTTGGCACCGAAAGCCTTCTCGAAGTTCTTGCCATAGTGCTCGGCGAGGTAGTCGCGGGCAATGGGCTGGCCACCGTACTTGTATATCCGCTGGAGGACCTTGTAGCCCGCAGCGTAGCCGAGACCGGGGAAAAGAGAGACAAACTTGCGGCCGAAGGGAGCGGCGGCCTTGTCCTTGAAGATGACCTTGTTGAGCTGGGCATAGTCGACGATCTAAAGAGAAGAATCAATTGGTCAGTCTGGATGTCCGGGAAAGGGGTCTAGAGAGCTGTTGTCGTGAAAGTGTCGGTGCTGTCGCATACCTTGCCCTCGTTGCTCATCAGGCGCTTGGCGATCGTGTCCACCGGGTGGAAGACAGCAAGCTCCGCGATACCAGCCGAACCTATAGATTGCACACCGCTTGTCAGCCAATTGCGTCTTCATGCAACTTGCAAACAACAAGGCTTGCCGCTTGTCCGTCGCTATTCGAGGTGCCATACCAGAGCCCAGCAGACGAGCCAGGTTGGACTCCTTCGAGGAGCCGCCCGCAGTAGGAGACATTGTGTAGAAGTGAGGGGGGAAGGTCGTGAGGTCGTGAGGTCGAGGACGAGGACGAGGAGGGATCGCAGGTAGACAAGGAGAAGTTGCTTGTCAAGTCGTCAGTTCGTGAGAGAGACACTTGCGTCGGTGTTTTTCGGAGGAATCCGTGTCGTACGAAGAAAAAGGCTGAGTATTAAGTCTCTTAAGAAAAAAGGCGCCTTCTCGCAAAACTTTGGGCGAGCGACTCGAAAAAAATTTCCCCAGGGAAAAAAGACGTGTGAAATCGACTAGCGTTATCGGACCGTGGGCTGGGTCGGCTTGTGCCTGGCCACCAGCACAAAGGGAGGGCCCTTGGGCGGTACTAAAGCATGGCAGGGGGCCAATCGGCCGGACACCCTTGTGCCTTTCCCCTCGTGCCTTCCTCGTCTCCCTTGTGCCTTCCATGTGCTTCAGCGCTAATTTTCGGTTCTCTTTTTCGTCGCAACAAGCGCTCTTGCCCAGACGGTTTCTTATCGTTCGGTGATCGGACAGCTCCCGAGGTGGGGGCAAGTCAGTTGCAAGCAAAAATTCCAGGCCTGTCATTCGCTAGCCGCGAGCAAGCGACTAATAGAGCAGCAGTCGCATTTTCAGCGATTGCACATAAAAACTCGGCAACATCAGGCCACTCCTGCGTTTTTTTCCAGTGATTTTTTTCGTCTCCATACGTAAGCTTCTAGAAACTCTCTTCTTTCAGACTGTCATGTATTTGATAAATATGTTGTATTGATGGAGTATCATCGCCTTGCTTTCTGATAATTGATATTTGATCCCATTGATAAATCAAGCAGCTTTTTCTTTCGAAGTGTCTCGCCGTGTACCAAGAAATGAAGCACAAAAATCGTTGAAGACTTTACCACCTTTTGCTGCCGTCGCTAAAGCGCGGTGTTTTCATCTCGCCGATATAACTTTTGATGGGCACGAGAAACTTGATAGAGTGGTGAACATACATGGCAGTTGCGATATCGTTCCTGGTGCTTGTGAGGAGCGTTGTTTACTTCCATTTACGGAAAGATGCACCTTCTGTGTCAGTTATTACAAGCCGTACTTACACCCTCGCAATAAGTTTTCCATTGTGAAACTCCCTTGGCAGAGTGATTAAATACTCAAGCTCGCACATCACCCTTCTTTTTTATACGTACGACTTGTTATTTTTTAATGTATATAATTTGAACCTCTACGCTTCCTTCTGCCGGTCGTTTTGTTCCTCCCCACAGACACAAATCCCAATACAGCCAATAGCTGGAAGCCAGGCGCGGCATTGTGAT